>CAUYON010082741.1:0-36781 GCA_963573935.1 Arctocebus calabarensis
GTCTTTATATAGTGATCAAGGAAATGCCATGAAGGATATCTGTAACAGTATGATCAAAATATTTCTGAATGTATATGAATCGTGCCCTGTGATTGCACCAATGTACATAATTATGATTCAGTAAAATTATTAAAAAAAAAAAGACAAACTGTTATCCTACGATAGTTATCCTATGTCAGATGTCAAAACATGGTAACTTAAGAAGGTGCTATTTTAAAAGAGGTTATTTATAAAGGTATAGATGTAGACATCACAGAGGAAAGGTAAATATCCCAGGGCTTAGTAGCATCCTCTGTTATCATCCGAAGGGACAAAAGGAGGGAGGGTTGCAGAGAGAAACAGACTCACAGAGGTTAAAAACATTGAGAGGAACAATGAAATCAAGGTAAAGATAAAAATACGATCTTGAAGTGGGGCTATAAGGAATAAATATAACTTCACTCTCCTCACTATTTCTGGTAGTGTATAGGGTGGTTCCTAACACTAAGCCCAATAGTAAGTCAGAGGGTACAAGAATTGTAATGTAATCTGGGACACTGAGCAGGACGCAAAAGGACTGAAAATTAGCCTGGGGTGGGGGGCAAATGGAAACCATGGGGCACATTTCCCTCTTTCTAGCTGTGTGGCAGAATCTGATCTTGGGTCATTTCCACAAGGGACATCTCCATACATATGAGAGATAGCTATTCCTTTTCCTTCTGTTTTTGATACAGACAGCATGAGAGAGACATGCTCCTAACTGTGCCTAGCACCGGCAATATTCTGAAGGATGGAAAACTTTCTAGCAATAGATCAGTTGCTATTTCCTTGGGAAGAAGTGTGAGACAGAGGTGGACAGAGATAATGGAAAATTTATTTCAACAATCCTCCAATTCAAAGGAGAACTGGTGTCTTCCTATCAATGGACCTAAAGAAACAGCAACATCTTAATTTTCTCAAGAAAAAAATATCTAGGCACATTTTTCACATTATAATACCTAGACTTATTTTATTTGTAAAAAATACTGCAATTAATATTGGAAATATATTTGTTTTCTTCAAGGGAGGGGAATCCACACCTTCCCTTAGGCCATTCTTTATAGATTTGCAAAGTAAAGCCCTAAATGAAAAGATGAATCTTTCAGTTCTTTTTAAAGGTCACTATGTTTAAGACCATAATAACCTTTAATTTGTGAGTCCCAAGGTACCAGAAATACCCATGTTATATAAATTGAGGTTTTTCTTTATTTTCTTATCTAGTGTTAATAAGTTTCACATTTTCAAATATACGTGTACTTTTAAATCAAAGGAACTTATACAATTAGTCCTCCCAATTTTCACTCTTATTCTTTTGAAATAAAATAAAAAGCCAAACATTCAAGTGAGATTTACTATCAGTCAAAATCTAGAATTAAACAAATAATGGTTTCTTTGTTTTACCCACAATGACATTCCCATAGGACAGCACAGTACAATAATATATCTTTTCATTCGTTTATACTTTGCTTAGAGAGTATGTTATGTACTAAATTATATCATTTTATTATAGTGCTTATAAATACATGGGTATGTTTTACTCTATAGCATAGATCATACAGATGATGGTACAATTTCTAAACAATAAAAAAAAATCAATACCAAAAAAGAATTATTGGTTTGACATTATCAAAAAGTACGAAATCCAAAGCCAAATAACAGACAAAAAAATCTGCAAAAATATGGCATATACAGTTTAATATATAAAAAAGCTTACCAATAAATAATAACTTAAAAGTATTCAAGTTAACATACTAAGACAAATTCGTAAGAAGTTTTAATGCCAAAATTATACATCAAAATTACCTACATCTTTCCACTTATATCTATTCCTAATCATCATTATACTTTTTCTTTCTTCCAGACTACGAAATAGCTTCCTGTAGAAGTCTTCCACTCTTGCCTCTTTCTAATCAATTCATTATTCATGTACAGGCAGTCTACGCATTATAGATAAAATAGGTTAGGCAGGTTTGTTGTTAAATTGAGTTTATATGTAAGTTGAAACAGGTACATTTACTTATTACCTGTAATAGCCTCCATTCTGAAGTGCAAGTCATGTGTCGATTAGATGTTTGTAACTCAGGGACTGCCTATATCAGCCAAATTAATCTTTAACACAGCAAATAGACCATGCACCTTCCTCCTTTTAAAATGTTTAATTGTGTACCATTATCTTAGATCAAATTCAAAATGTCAACCCCTGGTCAAATTATCCTTCACGAGATCATAATGGTTAATTTTAGGTGTCAACCTGACTGGATTAGTTGTTCAAACGTTATTTCTGGGCAAGTCTATTGGGGATTTCTGGAAGAGATTAGTGTTTGAATCAATAGACTGAGTGAGGAAGACCCACCCTCACCTAGTGTGGGTGAGCAAAGTCAAATTAGCTGAGCAGACAGAACAAAAAGCAGAGGAGAAACTCATGTATTCTCTCTCCTCTCTCTGTCTCTGTTTCTCTCTCTTTAATCTAGGGTACCCGTCTTCTACTGTCTTTGGACATCAGAACTCCATGTTCTCTAGCCTTTGAATTCTGGGACTCTCCCCACTGAGCCCTCCTACGGGTTTTCAGGCTTTTGACCTTGGATTGAGATTTATATCATCAGTTTCCCTGGTTGTCAGACCTTAGGACTCAACCATGTTAACAGCTTCCATGGTTCTCGAGTTTTGCAGGTGGAGTATTGTGGAACTTCTCATTCTCCATGATCATATAAGCCAATTCCCCGAACAAATTTTCTCTCATCTATCTATCTATCTATCTATCTATCTATCTATCTATCTATCTATCTATCTATCTACCTACCTACCTATCTTATCTGTTGGTTCTGTTTCTGTTGAGAACCTTGACTAATGCAGAGGCTATTCCTATTGAGCATTCGGATTTCTTACCCTGCCACTCTTTTTTCTTCTAGCTAGCCCTGATTATGTATGTTCATGGAACAATTGAAGTTTGTTCTCATCTTTGGCTTATTCTTTGTTTCTGGAAAGCTCTTCCCCCGATAATGGCAAATAAATCACTCCCTAACGTAACTCGCATGTCTGCTTAAATATGCCAAGTTTTTCATCTCAAGAACTTAGCATATGCTGTTAAATATTCCCCAAATTTTGTGTCTCTTTCTTTTCAAATATACAGCTGCTTATTATGTTCTCCAGTTACAGGCAATCCCTAAGTTACAAACATCTAACTTATGTAGAACTCGCACTTAGGAATGGAGGCTATTACAGTAAATATCCAAGTTATAAATGCCCAACTGACATGTGACTCACACTTACAAATTGAAGCTATTACATATAATAGGTAAATATACCTGTTTGAACTTACATACAAATTCAACTTAAGAACAAACCTATAGAACCTATCCTGCTTATACCACGCGGACTTCTGTATACACAAATGTTATTGAGACATCCTTCACAAACTTTGGATTTAAAAAGTATTCCTAATATCTGGTTTTAAAACAAAGATTGTTCTCTTCTCTACTCAGAAATATTACCAAATAATTTGATCAATGAGAAATGGACTTAAATTTTATGTTCTATAGTAAATGGGAATATCTATGCTATAGACAGTATTCTGAGCCACCAACCAACATTCTTGCCTCCTGATTTATGACCCCTGTATGATGCATAATAACCCCCTTAGGGATGAACCTGTGTCCTGAGAATGCAATGGACTGTGGCCCCCACAATTAAGTCATTAATCAGTGGACCTGAGTTCATCAAAAGGGAAATTATCCCAAATGGGCCTGAATCAACCTGATGAGTCCCCGTGAAAAGGTAAAGCAGCAGAGAGGCATTATTCTATATTCAGAAGTGAAGGAAACTACTATATTTTGGAGAAGACAATATGGCAGGTTGGTAGGTGGGTGCTTGAAGATGAGGGTCTCAGTCCTAGAACTTCAGGGAACAGAATTCTGCCAACACCAGTAAGCCTGGTGAGGACCCTGAACCTTGCTTGACATAGCAGCCTCTGACATATCTTCATTTCAGCCTGAAAAGCCTCAACTAAGAACTCAGTTTAGCTGTGCACAGAATTCTGATGTAGGGAATTGTAGGATAATAAACATACATTTTTAAAGTTTCTAAGATAGTCAACAGTTTTATGAAAGAATGTTAAATATCACTGATCATCAGTGAAATACAAATTAATACCTCTGTGAGAATCACCTCACATTTGTTAAAATGGTTATTTAAAAAAGGGAAAAGATAACAAGTGTTGGTGAGGACATGGATAAGAGGGGACCCTGTTACCTGTTGGCAGGAATGTAAATTGTTACGGCCATTAGAAAAACCATATGAAATTTCCTCAAAAAGAAGGTAAAGTAGAACTACCCTAGATCCATCAATTTTACCTGTGGGTACATATACAAAGGATGTAGGGCAGTGCCTGTGGCTCATCGAGTAGGGCACTGCCTCATATACCAAAGGTGGCAGGTTCAAACCCGGCCTTGGCCAAACTGCAAAAACAGAAAAATAGCTGGGCGTTGTGGCAGGCACCTGTAGTTTCAGCTACTCGGGAGGCTGAGGCAAGAGACTCACCCAAGTTTGGGAGTTAGAGGTTGCTGTGAGCTGTGTGATGTGATGGCACTCTATCAAGGGCAATAAAGTGAGACTCTGTCTCTACAAAAAAGAAACAAAGAAAGAAAGAAAGACAGAAAGAAAGAAAGAAAGAAAGAAAGAAAGAAAGAAAGAAATCAGTATGTTGAAGAGATATCTGCACGCCAATGTTCACTGTGGATTCACAATAGCCAAGACACATAATCAACTTGAGCATACATCTATGGATAAACAGATAAAGAATACTATGCATGTCAAAAATAAGGAAATCTTGCCATTTGCAACAACATGGGTCACCTTGGAGGAAGTTTTGTCAAGTGAAATAACTAAACTCAGAAAGACAAACACAGGCATCGTACCCTATGATAAAGTTCCAGTGAATGATGAACCGTATATGATGGTGGTCACGTATGTGGTTCATCATTGAGAAGGCATTTATTGTGCCTTTTCTACATTCAGATACACAAATACTTTCCAGCATGTCAGAATTGCCCCCAGTATTCAGTGCAGTGGTACACTGTCCAGGATTGTAGCCTAGGAGCTTGTGGCTACTTTATACAACATAGGTGTGTAGTAAGCAAGGCCATCTAGGTTTTGGAAGTACACTGTGTGGGACTTGCACAATAGCTTCATCTAACAATCCATCTCTCAGAACGTATGTCCATAGCTAAGCAACACACTAGATCCTGCCACATGACCTCATTTATAAATGAAATCTAAAAATGTTCAACTCAGGGAATAAAATAGTGGCTACCAAATTCTTGGAGGTGGGGGGAGTTGATGAAATGTTAGTCAAAGGATGCAAGATTTTAATACCTATACAGTAGTTAATAATAAAATGTTGTATACTTGAATATTGCTAAGACAGTAGATTTTGGTTCTTCTCACCACCAAAAAAGATAGTAAATTTGTGAGGTAATAATATTTTAGATATATCAAAACATCATGTTGTACATCATAAATTTGTACAATTTTATGTATTAGTTTGAAAATGAATTTTAAAAGATTAAAACCCTGAGAAAAACTATGTGATTAAAAATACTCATCAATAAAAAATTATATAATAGGGTGGACCTGTGGTTCGAAGGAGTAGGGCCCTGACCCCATATACCAGAGGTGGTGGGTTCAAACCCAGCCCCAGCCAAAACTTGCAAAAAAATCATATAATAAAAATAATTGAGAAGAAATTTGCTTTATAGTTAAAAATGAAAATATATAATTCATAGGTAATAATAAAATAATAGTGCAAATGTATGCCATTACACCAAACTTAGAAAGAAACTGCAAGGGAAGAAAGAACTTTAGGGTAGAAAAATTACATAAAAATGTATTGATTTCATTTCTCTTTACTAACAATATAATAAATACTATTTTTAAAAAGGATATTAAGCACATATACTCAGCTAGTGTGTACAAATATTTGCTGAAACAAAATGCATACTGTGAAAATGATCACAAAATAAAGCAAAGAGCATGCAATATAGAAAAAAGGAACAAGTAACATAATGACAAAAAATATAACTTAAGATAGGACTACAGAATTCAAACCAAACCTATCTGCTAAATCAAATGAAATATTTTGTCTAAATATTAGGTATCTAAATTAAGTTGCATCCATATAATAAAATATAGAGAGAATATATGTACCATGATGAGAATAGTCTTTAGGTAAAAATTATGAAGACTAGTGAGTCTGTTCAAATTTTTTTAACCATACATGTGCATACACAGAGATTATCTCTGTAAGATTTGGAGGAAATAATTGGATATTGATTTCCACTGAAGAAGAAAATTGGAAAAGAACAGGGAAAGTTGGCTTTCCCAGGATATGTTTTTACTTATTTTAAATTTTGTGCATGGCCATATTCTAATATAAAAACCATTATTTTAAATGAGTAAATATATCTATCTCAGCACCCTATTCACTTTTTTCAGAGAGCTTTAAAAAATTGTCACAGAAAGTGTTTGTTTTATGTTCAGTTTCTATTGAGCTTGTGAGAGTGTAAGCCTTGTGTGAATCAGGACCACGTAGAAAGAACCTGGTCTGCAAAGAGACCTAGATCTGCACACTCTGAGAGGATGAAGAGCCCAGGGAATAGAAAAGGAGGTTTATCAAAGAGATAAAAAGAGTAGGCTCGGTGCCTGTAGCTCAGTGGGTAGGGCTCTGGCCACACACACTGAGGCTGGCAGGTTCGAGCCCGGCCTGGGCCTGCTAAACAACAATGACAATTGCCACCAAAAAATAGTCAGGTGTTGTGGCAGGCACCTGTAGTCCCAGCTACTGCGAAGGCCAAGGCAGGAGAATCACTTAAGCCCAAGACTTTGAGGTTGCTGTGAGCTGTGACACCACATCACTCTACTAAGGCTGACATACTGGGACTCTGTCTCAAAAAAAAAAAAGTAAGGCAAGTTTTATAAAAGCAT
The DNA here is from genome assembly GCA_963573935.1 of Arctocebus calabarensis. NCBI lineage: Eukaryota > Metazoa > Chordata > Mammalia > Primates > Lorisidae > Arctocebus > Arctocebus calabarensis. The sequence goes on from CAUYON010082741.1 coordinate 6,997, forward strand.
TTATACCAGTAAACAATCCAATACAAGTTAAAATTAAAATAAAATATTTTGCCTATCTAATTTGCAAAACACTTTATAATTATAGCATCCAACACTTGTGGAAGTATGAAAACAGGCACTTGCAAATATTGCTATGTTAAAAAAAGTGAGAAATATTCAGAGAAAAATTCATAAAATGGAAAAATTGAACTTAACATAAAGTTTTAAGCAAACAAAAAAAAAGGATTGGGTAAAGAAATCAAATGTAACCTCACAATGAAATACTATGCTGTGAAAAAAATCTATTTTACAATAATATATGAGAAAATATTCACCTGTCAATAGTCAAACTATTTGTAGTAGTCCAGAACACAATTTCAAAAGAAAAAAGCATGGACATGCAGACACACATACATTGCAAACATAATGCAAATACATAAGGCAAGAATGTCGGAATGGTTATTTCTCAATGCTATAATTTCCAAATGTTGTACATTTAGACATTTTCTAAATTTCCTATAGTGAATGTATACAACTTTTTAAATTACAAAACTTGTAACAGAAAGATTATGTCAGGCATGTCCCTAAAAAGGTGAAAACCTTGATTCTAATCTGGCAAAAAAAAAAAAAAGGAATAAAATATAATTTCTATGATGAGACCTGGCCATAGAAAATAATGTTTTAAAGCATTTCTTTTCCTTTTTGGGTGAGCAAAAAAGAACATTTCAGACTTGAAATGTGCTGGCATCTTGGTTTAATCTAAAGATCATGAGTTTGACTCATATCGTTCTGGATTCAAATAAAACTACGCTTCGTACCAGAGCCCAGTCTGTCCTCCCTCCATGCACCAGGTTGCTTTTATGCAGACGAACAGTAATGCCACATAGCTATCCTGCAAGGATAAATTCCCTTCAACTTCTCTAAGTTTCAGTTTCCATATCTGAAGTGGGGATATTGGTGCCAACTCCTAAAGAATTTAACAAAAATAATGCTTACAGAAATGCCCAGAACACATTCATCTTAGTGAATGTATATATACCATACATGTACCAAGTATAATTAACATAAACTGTCTATATGTAAATATAGACACAGATTGTGTGCCCATAAAAATTGAGACTGATCATTGCATACTAACAAATGGAAGTGCATTATGGAAGCTACATTCTTATGAAGAGAGGATTGGATATGTTTGCAAGTGGAACTTAAAAGGCCAGTATATTTTCTATTTTACACAGACAATTTTAAGAATAAACAGACGAGGTTTACAAATTTTGATTTGTTAATATCTTGTAACTTATTTTGGGTTCAAAACTAGGTTTATTCTTTTAGGATGGGCAGAAATAAGCAAGAAAGAAAGAAACAAAGCCAAGATTTAAGGAAAGATTCTGAAATAAAATATGCACACACAGACTTGAAACAATCTGGTCCTAGGGTAACAAAGTAACAGGTTTTTCTCCACACATTTCCCCACCATCCCCCCCAGACAGGCACTGAGTCCCAGTATGCAAACAAAAGAGACATATTGTAGAGGTGATTCATACAGCTGGGAAGACAAAAGGCTGTACCAGCCAAAGCCAACATTTAACCAGGGCCTATGATGGAAAACTTGTTTCTCTCTTTGAGGATAAGTGGCATGTTTGAATAAGTGGCATATTCTTTAAAGTTTCCATTTTTAAACATTAACTAATATACCTCAAAATAACCACCAACTTTCCCTTTTTTTTATAGAAACCTAGTTTTTCATAAATATCTGTCTATGCTTTCATCTACATATGTGCTGCTATCTTTCCATAAACTCGATCACAGTGTAATTTAGCCTGTATGGGTAAATGTAGAAAGGCTCTCAGATAGCTTAGAAGAAATAGAACAAAATTAGTTTGGATTTTTTTCCAAGTGGATTGTCACAATCTGTGCATGTTATTTCCCTCACCGTTACATTTAGGCAACATTCAGATTCCCTTTCCTCCTTTATTCATCTCCTATTTAAAATAAACAGGGGAGAAATTAAGTGGGTATAATCACCTCTAGATCCTTTATAAACATTATGCAATCTCCAAGAGACCACAATGCTCAAATGGCTGTTATTGGTTTAAATTTGGCATATGACATTGAGGCAATGCATCTTCTGCGGTGCCCAGGAAAATCTCAATCAGAGTTCCAAGTACAGATAAGCAGGGGAGAAATTTTCTTGCTATGCTGTGTTTTAACATTCCAGAATCTGGTCTCTGTCAAGATCATTCTTCAAAGCAACCTCCATTTTAACATAGATGCCAATAGACTCCAAATATAGGCATTAAAGCAGCTTGTTTATAGAAAAGTGCCTAGTCTCATTACTAAGGATGTTTATATTTGGCAGGATACTTATGCATTGTATTAAAATATGATTATTTGCTATTAAAAAAACAAGACAGGATAACTGGGAATGTCAATGTCTTGATAGAAATTATTTATTTCAAGTAGCATCAAGGTAGTCTCCAAATTCAGAGGCTCTTTGAACTTTTTTTCATTGAATATCATTCTAGTTAAAAAATGGTACCTAAGATTTAAGCACCACTTCCCCAATTAATAACACAGTTGTCAGAAGACTAAAATGAATGTCAATTACCACACTCTATTTCTCTCTTACTATGTCTCCCCTTGAAGCAATGGAACCGAGATCTTGCCTCCTTCCCATCTATACTCACATTCCAAATGTAGCACCTGCTGGGCATGGTGGCACAGGACTACTGCCCAAGCTACTTAGGAGTCTGGAGAGGGAGGATTGTTTGAGGCTGGAGTTCAAAGCCAGCCTGAATAATATAGTCATACCTGTCTCAAAAAACAAACAAAAAAAGGCTGGAAAAAATGCAGAATTCAATAAATTATCTACCCATTGTATTGTAAATATAGCTTAGAGTCCATAGTTACAAATTACTGACTTTTTTTAACTTTCATTTTTGCCTGAAGACTTTATTGTTGGGGATTCATTGAGGATACAAGATGTGTCACATACTGACACCCCACCCCCTCCCACCCTCCCTCTCTCTGTTCTTCCTTTTCCCCACCCCCTTCTTCTTTTTCTCTCTGCTCTCCCCTTCCTTCTCCCCCACTGTGCCATTAATCAAGATTGAATACATAGGATTCATGCTTCTCCATTCTTGTGATGCTTTACAAAGAATAATGTATTCCACTTCCATCCAGATTAATACAAATATGGTAAAGTCTCCATTTTTTTAATGGCTGAATAGTATTCCATAGTATACATGTACCACAGCTTGTTAATCCATTTCTGGGTTGAGGGAGCATTTAGGCTGTTTCCACATTCTAGCAACTGTAAATTGAGCTGCAATAAACAGTCTAGTGCAAGTGTCCTTATGATAAAAAGATTTTTTTCCTTCTGGATAGATGCCCAATAATGGGATTGCAGGATCAAATGGGAGATCTAGCTTGAGGTCTTTGAGTTTGCTCCATACTTTCTTCCAAAAAGGCTGTGTTAGTTTGCAGTCCCACCAGCAGTGGAAAAGTGTCCCCTTCTCTCCACATCCACGCCAGCATCTGCAGTTTTGAGATTTTGTGATGTGGGCCATTCTCGCTGGGGTTAGATGGTATCTCAGGGTGGTTTTGATTTGCATTTCTCTAATCATTAGGGATGGTGAGCATTTTTTCATATGTTTGTTAGAAACACATTCTTCTTAATAAAGTATTACAAAAATGGAAAAGCAAACACCCTATATACTCAATACTAATTTGAAAACTAGTAGATGAATAACTACAGGTCCACATGAGAGAAAAACATAATTAAATTCAAGTAGAGAAGAGGTGGGAAGAGAGGGAGGGAAGCTCCCACCTGACAGATACATTGTAGGGGTATACAGCTGGGTGAAAGACTCAGCTACAGCCAGGGACCCTACCTAACAAATGCAAACAATGTAGCCCAATCATATGTACTCTTATGTTAATCCAAAAATTTTAGTAAAAAAAAAACATAGGTTTGGTTCTTCTGTTTGGTGCCTGTCTTGTTGGTATGATTTTTAAGACTTGCTTTTCCATTCTTTTCCACTTCTGCTCCTCCCTCCTTGTGCCATCTTTGATACCACGTGAAGAAATCCCAAGGAGACACTTGTGGCCCTGAGACTCCTTGAGGAACACAGGGGAAAGCGCCACACACCTCATTTGGGGGCTCTTCTGTCTTACGTGTGGAGTCCCAAGAGTCATGGGGAGGTTCCTCTCGTGTCTGAAGCTCTGCTGTCTTTTGCTCTGAGTCCCCTGATCTCTCTGGCTTTGAGGGGTACCAGGGATCACTCCATACGAGAGAACATGACCTCTGAGCGTGGAATGACTGACAAGTCACTGGTGAGGGCTGCGGTTATGGAGGTAGCTGACAGCGCTCACAATGAGTGACTGCTGCAGGGGACTACTCATTTCTTTGTGTTTCTAGATTTTTAAAAAGTGTGGTTGCACGGTCAGAGGTTAGAAAACACTCACCACCTAGGGATGGGACTCTGATGGGAAACAGGCTGATCACAGAATGGGCTGATCGGCGCGGGGCTGCCCAGTGAGGTGCACTGTGGAAGTGCCCCACTGTCCAGTCCCACGGGCTTCTACCTTTGCGGGGGTGCAGGATTCAGAGTAAAAATGGGATCCTTGATTTTGGGGGCCCCAAGTGTTCTGCCTTCCAGCTGGACCTACTTCTCACAAATGTAAGTATTAGGCCCTGTAAATTGCAAATGTTTTGTTGGCCCTGTTTGTTAATGGGCTCTGCCCTGAGTTCAGCACTCCAGTTAGAAAACAGACTAAAGTAGAAACTAACTATCGAAATGAAGTTGGTCTCATAAAATCTTGTGGTGACTTGCTATGATTTTGTGTTAACTTGGCATCCATTTTTAATCTTCCTCTAACACATCCAAATCCTTCTTTTAAAAGCTTAAATTCTTGCTCTGTGCTTCCAGATGTAAATGTGCTACTTTGTTTTTTCTAAAACTCAGTAAGGGCTTTGGCCATGTGGAATGGATAAACTTGAACTTTTTCCATTTATAAAGTTTGTATCCAACTGTCCTTTTAAACTAGTGAGTTTTACTTACCTCATCTTGACTATATTTTAAAATCAAAGCTATAAAATCTTGGCCTGTCTACATTTTTATACACCTCCCTGCAGGCCTGTCTGTTTGTATATCACCAGCATGGTACCAAGCTGACTTATGAATAAATGAGTGCCCCCAAAATAATAAGCCCAAACATTTTTTAAGTTCATGTGACTTTAATAATGTTTGGTAAGTCAACTAGTTTTAAAACTTTCGGTAAAATAAAAAAGGAATGTCTTCAGAATTGCCAGTATTAAATATAAGTCAGATATTTTTCACCTGGGTCTACCGGTCAGACAGGTTTAGGCTATCTCTGCTAGAATTGGGAAGGTCATGAAACTGTTCCTTCTGTCCATGAACTTATGTCACAGAGCCATTAGATTCTGGGCTCTAAACAAATGGTTGTGGTAAGGCCTAGGAACATATGTGGAGTTCTCCCTGGCCCAGCTGTGCCTTCTAGCTATGCCAGGAAGGGTCAGACATTATCTACACAGCTCTGTTCTCTGTACTGAGCACTATACTTCCTGTATAAATTCAGGACCCAAATGGGCCCAGCCCTTCATAGCCACCCATGGGTGCCACATGGCTATTTGGCAACCAGGATGACTAAAGGGAGACATTAGAGAGAGTACCTATGTTATAGTTTCAAAATTCTTTTCAGTAATTTAAAATATTAATGTCATGTTGTATTAAGTAATAGTCATAAAATGTCTATTACTAGGTAAGTTAAAATAATGAAACCTTAATTATTAAACAAGTTTAAGAGTATATACTTTGGCATCTCATATTTATATAATATAGCTAAGTATATTTAAATCTGTTAGTAAACAAAAAAACTGAGGGAACATCTTTCTGAAGAATTATGAAATGATCTTCATCTACAAATACTGATCTAAAATAGTTTAAAATCTGGCCAGGCTCAGTGGTTCATGCCTGTAATCCTAGCACTATGGGAGGCCAAGGCAGGTGAATTGTTTCAGCTCAGAAGTTCAAGACCAGCCTGAGCAAGAGCAAGACTTGGTCTCTACTAAAAATAGAAAAACTAGCCAGTCGTTGCTCACCTATAGTCCCAGCTACTCGGGAGGCTGAGGCAAGAGGATCACTTGAGCCCAAGAGTTTGAGGTTGGTATGAACTATGATGCCATGATATTCTACCCAGGGTGACAGAGTGAGATTCTGTCTCAAAAAAAAAATAAAGAATAAAATAGTTTAAAATTACTCACTTCCTAGGTATTTTACTATAAATTAGGGTTACTAAGAGTTAAAATTATAGCTAATATATGTAATTAAAACTACTAGATATCAGAGAAACAATTCTCTCCTTTTTTTTTTTTCCTGACAGAGTCTTACTATGTCGCCCTCGGTAGAGTGTGGTGGCATCACAGCTCATGGCAACCTCCAAACTCTTGAGCTTACCTGATTCTCTTGCCTCAGCCTCCCAAGTAGCTGGGACTACAGGCACCCGCCACAATGCCCAGCTATTTTTTGTTGAGGTTGTTGTTGTTTAGTTGACCCCGGCCAGGTTTGAACCTGCTAGCCTTGGTGTATGTGGCGAGCACCATAACTATTGTGCTATGGGCGCCGAGCCGAGAGAAACAATTCTATATGAAGAGTTTATAAAGAAGATGTGTTTTGATGATGAAGGTTATAAAAAAGACATGAGTATATGGTTTTGATTAAGGAAAATTAGTTTTGTCTAATTTAGAGGTTATTTAAAGGTTGTTTCAAAATGAAGGAAAAAATGATACAGATAAAACTAAATGGATCTGAGAAGTCAGCGAAAAATGGAAAAAAAAATTATAAGAGGTTACAAAAGGTTTGTGGAAATTTTATCTTGTGTGGTCAAAAGCTGAATGACTGGATGGTCAAAAGCTAAATAAATCAATGGATTTATTTATAAGATTTTATTAAAATTAGCTTTACCACAATATACTAATATGAAAGTAAAATTTAGTTTTCTCCTTTGAACAAGTGTTTCATACAGTACTAATAATGGTGCAGGACAGGTGGCTCCAATACCTGCCACCTTAGCCCTGGTGGTGTTGATGCAGCTGTAGCTGGCAGTGGAACCAGCCAGCTGAAGGGCAGGCAGGGGGGTCCTGGGAGGCTCCAGAAGCCAGAAGGGCTGGACACCTGAACACCTGCACTGGCGCCTTGCAGTCTCCTCTGTGTGCACTTCTGACTGGTGAAGTTCATGCGAGTTTCAAGGCCTCAGAGTTCACTGGACAGCTGGCTGTACCTGACAAGACCCAGGCCCTAAAAGTAAACATTGAGTTTTGGCAAAACATCCCCCTAGGACTATATATACCCCTGAGCGGAGAGCCTAGAGACAGACTTCTGAGAGAGAGAAAGAGAGCTTGTTGCCCACCTGGGTTCTCTCTGCCTGAAGCTTTGGTTTTTGTAGTTTTTGTATTCCTTGTTTCTGTGAATAAATCCTGTCTTACCACTTATCTGAGGTCCTTCCATTCATTCTTCAAATTGCCGAGACCACTAACCTGAAACTCCATTTTTAATAAGCGATAATATTTTTTGTTACCTTTTAATAAACTATAATTTGTTAAAAAAAAAAAAAAAAAAAAAAGGAGAGAGGGGGAAACAGTCTCACACTTTGTTAGGTTTTTTGATTGTAAAACTGAATCTCCTCTCCATCAATGAGAAAAGGCTTTTGCTTTTCCACATCTCTGAATTATCCCTTTGGCTAAATGAAAGGATACTATCTTACGGTGACCTGTGATCCTAATTGGATCAAGTGTTTTAACCCTTTTCTTATTTTGATGCCAACTGGTTTAAACCTTTGATATTTGGAATACCTCCCAGAATCAAATTTCAAAGACAGACAAACTTGGTCATAACAAACAGGGCTCCCCAAAGGCCAAGAAAGACATATTACACTTATTTGGTACGTTAAAATTATATGAAAAACATAGTCACATAAGAAATGGTGTTAACTTTCTTTGAATTACAAATGCATAAATGTGTCATTACTATGTGTTCCAAAATTGCATGAGATTCCAAAAAATCTGATACATCTTTGTATATGCAGGAAATGGCTTTCTTCTGATGCTTTTCTCTAAAAGCTTTTTGCAAATCCTAAAGTGTTATATTTTAAAGCAAATTCATGGAAAAGACCCTGACAAGTAATCTTGAATGGTATCTGATAACTTTGGAGATCACACTAGGGGAAAAAACATTCAGGACTCTAATTAAAAAGATGATTATTTTCATGAGGATTGCTAACCCAACATCAAGCGGAACAAGAATTAATTACATGGGACTGAACTAATAGAGGACTGAAGTAATTTTGATGACTTTTTTGCTTGAGACATTCTTTTTATGTTTTGTTTTCCTGAGTCCAAAAAAATTTTTTTCTTTCCTTCGAGCTATTTATAGCTTACAGCAGTTGTGTAAAATTTATTTCTGTGAGCAAAATTGAAAAATTCACTTTTCCTTCTGCCTGATTTCTCCAAAATTTGGAAACTATTTGTGAGTAGTTGTATTTTATGACAATATAGTTATCTGCACAAGTTCAATAAGAATATGTTTTCTTTTGTAACAAGAAACACTGGAAACGCTGGTTATTTTGCCAAGGCTTTGACCAGACTCATTTTCATTTGACCATTTGACCAGGCTCATTTTCATTTGACTCATTTGACCAGGCTCATTTTCAGCTATGGACAGGAATTGAGGTTGGCTTTATAGAGATGATAAAAGGCCTCCTGGAAAGACGGGCAGCACCTTGGGTATTTGATTCCCTGACAAGGTTCCTGACCTCACAGTTGGTAAAGAATGTGGCTTTCTGACAGGCCCAGGAACTTCAAGATATTTTGGGACCTCAAGAAGAAAGGAATTCACGTAATTTGTGAATTACAGGATTACAGGTATAGTCTGGTGGTGAATCCTTGGCTTGTCTTTCTAGCCTCAAGTAGCTTTTTAAAGTCTAATCTGAAATTCCTTATGAAAGTTCCAGCAAAGCCACCTTAAAAAGAGTCCATATGGCCAAGCACAATTTTTGCCACCAGTAACTAATCCTGATGTAAATGGTCAAGCCAAGTATAATAAAACGAAAACTTACTTTCCAAATAAGCTGGTTCTTACTATAATTTCTCTTTGGTAAAAAAAAAAAGAGGCACTAGAGAGATAAAAATTATGTTTCAGAAGAAAATTATAACACATCTGTTACTAGATTCCAATCCTGACCGTTGTTTTTGAGTTTTTATTATTTGCCTGTGATTTGGACTGAATCCTGAATTATTTCCTGGCTACAAGTCTCTCAAGAAGAAGTAGGATTTAATTTTCTTCATGATGTTTCTAGTTGGCTACATAGTGAAGTAGGGTTTTTTTTTTTTTTCCTGTTCTGACATACAGAATCTCTTTTTGACTATAATCCGTAAGAGCATTATATTTCTACTATTTGAATTACTAATGTTTTATGTATCTGTTGTTTTACTTCTTCCAAGAAAACCAGGATCATGGTATTCCCAAGACTAGAGATGAAGCCCATGAACCTCTCTCATTTAGTGTCCACTGGGCCCCATCTGCTTTGCATTGCCAATGCCCGGCCACTAAAGCTATGCAGGGTCAAGCACACTCCCTCTAGGCCGAGAGACTACTGGGGAAGAGGTGGGCACATAAGATTGTAAGGGCCAATTTCAGGGGTACAGGGTAGGAAAACAGCTTGTTGCATGGCAAACATGACATCATCTTGAAGCAAGCTACCACAGTGGACCCTAACTCCTGCACCAAGGTCTCTAAACAATGCTCATAGCATAGATAACTCCTCATAAAGAAACGATGCCCCAGTATAGATAACCCCTTAGAAAGATGCTTATCTACCCCCACCCAGTGGTTTGTTTGGGGGGTTTTTGTGAGAAAATCTGAGGCATGGCCAGGAGCAGTGGCTCATGCCTGTAATCCTACACTCTGGGAGACCAAGGCAGGTGGATTGCTTGAGCTCAAACTCAATGAGCAAGAGCAAGACTCCATCTCTATGAAAAATTAGCCAGGTGTTTTGTGGTGGGTGCCTGTAGTCTCAGCTACTCGGGAAGCTGAAACAAGAGGATTGCTTGAGCACAAGTTTGAGGTTTCTGTGAGCCATGATGCCACAGCATTCTACCTAGGGTGACCAAAGTGTGACTCTGTCTCAAAAAGACGAAAATCTGAGGCATGACCAGCCACACATGTTTTACCCTAGGACTAGTGTGCCTTGGGACACTGCTGTGCCATGAGACTGTCTTAGGTGTATTGTGAAAATTTTTAAAGATCATTCATTAAATTATTTTTGAAAGAGGTTCAAAGCACAGTAAGTATCTCTTTGTTTTTACTTTTTAATTTTTTTTCTTGATCAACATAATTTAAGAGTGTCATGGAAGTTTAACTATAGGTTCTGTGAAATTAAAAAAAAAAAAATTGAAAAACACTGCCCAAAAAGCTTGCTATATATAGGATCTAGAGGGCAGGTGTGAGGGATCCACCACTTCACAGAGGCCAGAGATATCACTTCTGTTCATAAGTCCCCATTAAATGTTTCTCTCTAGTTTCTGAGAAACTAGATTTGTCAGCCTGTTTCTTTGGCCTCTCAGCTCCCTCACCCTTTGAAGGTGGGTTTGCACAGACACGCTCACCACAGGACATGGTTCTTCCTCTGTCCTCCTGGCATAGAAATATCCAGTTCTGCTAGCGATTGGAGGGATCATGGAGTCCACCACCCTCAGCTTCCAGATGCAGAAACCAAGGCCCGGGAGGGGCTTAAGTATTTTAAGAGCTGATCGTGACTCAGATATTAAGCTGAGGTTGCGATCCAAGTCCTCTGCCTTATAATCTACAAGAAGGTATGAGAGAATAAGGGCCTCACAGTCCCTGGATACAGAAAATAATAACGGCTTATGCTTACTAAGAACTTATTATGTGTCAGGGGTTGTTTAAATGTCCATAGGCATTAGCTTGTCTAATTCTCATCATAATCATATTTAAAAGGAGATATTATTCCCATTTTTTTGGATGAAGAAACTGAGGCCCAGTGAGTGTAACTTCCTTTGTCAAAAGCACAGATAGCAACGGGCAGTCCCAGGATTCCAACCCAAGCCCTATAACTCCAGAGGCCCCCACTTTCAATCACATTTGGAGTGGTGGAACTTGTGAAGGATTTGATGTATTCCACTTGACTCCAGGGAGCAGAACCAAACCCAATGGGCCCAAGGAGCAGGACTCTGTCAATGCAACTAAAGAACAGGCAAGCCTCAGAAAAAGCCCTTCTGTGGTGGCATGAAACTTCCCAGCAATGAAAGGATATAGGAAAAGTTTGGACCACCATGTGGGGATGTTGCCAAGACCTTTAGGCAGTTGGTGGAGGATCCACTAAGTCCTCAGGATGGAGTGGGGTGGGGTTAAATGACACTGAATTGCTTCGTGGGGAACAATTCTACCTCCCAATTCCCTTCCAACTCTTCAGATTACTTCCAGGAGAAAACTTCAGTTTCATATTAGCCTGTCCTTAACATCAGTCTCATACAGTGGTTCTCAACCTTCCTAATGCTACAAGCCTTTAATACAGTTCCTGTGGGTCATGACCCACAGGTTGAGAACCACTGGTCTAATACTTGCTGATCTCCTATTTTATTTTTTTTTTTTTTTGAGACAGAGCCTCAAGCTGTCACCCTGGGTAGAGTGCTGTGACATCACAACTCACAGCAACCTCCAACTCCTGGGCTCAAGCGAGTCTCCTGCCTCCGCCTTCCAAGTAGCTGGGACTCCAGGCGCCCGCCACAACGCCCGGCCATTTTTTGGTTGCAGCTGTCATTGTTGTTTGGCGGGCCCGGGCTGGATTCGAACCCGCCAGCTCAGGTGTACATGGCTGGCGCCTTAGCCGCTTGAGCCACAGGCGCTGAGCCTGATCTCCTATTTTAAAATGAGAAAAAAGGCCAAAGTCCTGGGCCAAAATCTGATAGCACTGTTTTGGTTTTATGCTCACACGTGCACATCCACTTGGGTGCACACACGCGCATATGTGTTTTCTTCTATTTTTAGCAAGTTGCACTGGTTTTGCACCTCCGGTTATGATATAAAACTTCCCTTTTAAATTCATTTATGTAGGAAAAATTTGAGCTGAAGTAGAAGGGAAAAAGGAAAGAACAGGTAGAGTGGCTAGGAATAAATCTACACAGGTGAAATCAAAATGACCAGTCTAGACAACACTGGAATAAAGGAATTCTACATTCTAGGTCCACTCCAGACCACCAGTTCACAGTGCACAAAACTGGGAGCACCATTTCCACTGTGGTTCATGGGCATGACACTCCCTGGAATCAATGCAGTGCACAGCCCGCATGGCTGTACACAGAAGCCGTGGATATTTTTACAATAACAAATAACCCAAACATATGAGGGAAGAGAGATAATCTTTTGGTTGGCTGCCCTGAAATTGGCCACCAAAGTTCCTCATTCCAAATTATGTTATTTTCTGTTCATGAGTCTCTTACAGAATCCCCAAACTCAGGAGCCTCCAGGCAGCCCAAGCACCGCTGGCACCCAAGCCATCCTCAGGAAGAAGGACAGAAGAAACAGGGCCAAGGTTCTTCTCCAGAAAGACTTACAAACAATCCCAGCGAGCCTGCAGGAGAATGAGCTGCATGTTGTAGTGTAAAGGCAGCAGGCAGATGTCCTCGGATGTGAAAGTACTTGGAGACGATAGTATCCATGAGCCATTCTTGAAAAAGCTAGCTGACATTGAAAACCAGCTCACCCGGGGAAGAATCAAAATAAACCCAAGGATGGAGAATTCAGAGTAAAAGCACCAAGATGAATAAGGAATCTATGTAAGAATACAACCAAAATGAAACAATTGGAAATATTGTAGTTGTAACACCTTGATACTATAAAAGTCAGATAGCACCAAAACTCAGGAAGTCAGAGGCAGTATGAATTCTAGTCACTTCGCATTTCTTAGAAGTGGTCTAATACTGGAAATACCTTGTTTAAAGACTGCAATGACATGCTTCTCTTCTTCCCTGTCCCCTAAAATCCACAAAGTTCATTATCTACCAGGGTCAAAATGGCCAGGCAAGAGAGAATGGAGATTAGAATTCAGACCCGACATGTGAACACACAGTGGGTCTCACTCGTCCTCAGAGATCAAAGCCCCTGTGGCTCTCTAACACGGCCATTGAAGAATTATCTCTCTTGTCCTGAAAATTGCTCATGCTGATTAAAACGCACACACACAAGAACCACTCACCCACACCAGGCGGGTCCTAAACACAATATGCTCTCACCCGCTCACGCTTTCTCTCTCTCTCTCTCTCTTTTTCTCTCTCTCTCACACACACATTCATCTCTCCAAGCACTTTGTTCAAGAACCTTCACTTGTCCTCAGTTCTCACCACAATCCTTATGATCTCAAACATTTAAGGAAAAGGCAGCCTCCTAAAGATGTGTATTCTTTGTGACCCAATAATTTCCTTTCTGGGAATTCATCTTATACATGTGCAAAGTAACACAAGGTCAAGATCATTCATTGCAGCATTATTTTAATAGCATAGACTAGAAATAACCTAAATTTCCATTAATTAAATAAGAAACATAAATTCAATTTATGAAAGGTTCATACCCATTAAAATAAATAAGGCAGCGCTCTCGCTCAGAATATTTGCACAGAATATACAAAATAATTAATATTTTTCAGAATATTAATGTTACATGACAAAGTGGGTACCCCACTGAAGCTTGAGACCCACTGCTTATGCAGAGCAAATCCAGATTACTTTGCCTGCCCCTTCAGTCCTATGTGGTCTCCTGATAGTCCCCAGCAGACACTATATTCATTTTCTTTTGCTGCTATTGACAAATTACTACAAACAATGGCTTAAATGATACAAAATCTTTATCTTACAATTCTACAGGTCAGAAGTCCACCGTGGGTCTCACTGGGCTAAAATGAAGGTGTGGGGCAGCCACATTCCTTCATGGAGGCTCCAGGGAGAATTCCATCTCTTTGCCTTTTCTAGCTTCTGGTCGCCCACATTCCTTGGCTCATGGCTCCCTCCCCCATTCTGGGAACCAGCTGTGTTGAATCTCTCTCCTCTTACAGACACACCTCTCTCTCTCTGACTACTGCTGAGAAAGATTCTCTCATTTTAAGGACTTGTGTTATTAGCTTGGTCCCATCTGGATAATGCAGGATAATCTCCCCATCACAAAATCCTTAATGTAATCACACCTGAGAAAATCCCTTCCCCATGTAAAATAACATATTCACAGGTTTCATGGAAATATAATGTGAATATCTTTGGAGTGCAGGACATTATTCTGCTGAGCACAGAGACCCCAGACTCCAGCTCCCAAAGCACTTATCACATCTCATTAACCACAAGACTTCATGACCAAGTACCAGTCCCTCTGCCTGAAAAGTTCTTTCTTATCTGCTCAATTCCCACCCAGACAACTAAGGCTGAACTCAAAATCCCCTCCTCCATGAAGCCTTTTCTGATTCCCCCAAGCAGAATTAATGACACTTACTAGTACTTTAAGAAAATCCCTCAGTATGACACTTGTCACTTGGCATTTGAATTATATGTCTATTTGTACATTTCTCAATAGCCTGCAAGCTATTTAACAGTAAAAACTGATTTATTCAACCACACTTCTGCATCACTACCACAAGGCTGGTACAGAGTAGGGTTTAATAAACACTGATGGAATGAATGTCTAAATCTTCTCTATTTTACTGTGGAGTGCACTATTCAATACATAATCCAAAATATGGTTTTATTTGTCTGTTGTTGTCATTCTACATGCCTGGCCCATGATGAGACCTCAAGAAATACTTGCTAAGAAAATAAATAAATACTCATACCTAATATTTATTAAGCCTTTTCTATTTGCCAGCAGTTTGCTAAGCTCTTATAAGATCTGCCTCCCTTATTTAATTTTTCACAATACTTCTTGAGGAAGTAGTACTGTATTCATTGAGGTAGTTAATACCAGCTCCTGATACAAACATCTTAAAATTGTAAAGGCTTCTTTCTCAGCTTCCCCTCCTGCATGACTCACATCCATACAGTAACTCAAGGATCCAGACTCCTGGCCTTGTAGCTGCACCATAGATGAGGGAGAGGAAGTAGGAAAAGGCACACTGTATACATCCCCAACTCAGCACAAAAGTGACATCACTTCCACTCATACCACACTGGCCAGATTAGTCTCATAGCCCATCCAAGTGCAGAGGAGGCTGGGAAATGCAGAGCTCATGGTTACTGATGAACACAGTAGTTACAGCCACAATCATTGTCTTCCCTGTGTTAGAGTTGGAGAAACAGAGCTTCAGAGAAATGGAAACACTGCCCAAGATCTTTCAGCTGGTGTGTGTTAAGGAATGGATTCAACCACAGATCTGCCTGCCTGCCTGCATGAACCATGCTCTTAACCACTGCTTGTTCACATTCTGTGTGCTCAAAAGTTAAAAGGCGAAGGCTCGCACTGCACTGCATGGCAGGAAGGACTCCACCAGGGACAGGACATTTCCTCGGAACAATCCCCCAGCGGATGATCCACAAAGAGCTAATCGAGATTGGCAAGGTCCCAAATTTCACCATCTATTTGCTCGTCCCTGCCAGTATCGGTTTATTCATAAGCGTCTAAACGATGACACGAGGCAGATGTTATGTGCTGATTTTCCCCTCCAGACTGTTGCAAGAGGGGAAACAAAATCTATTTTTTTAAGCGAGCATCAGATGAAGCTTGAACAAAACCAATAACTCTTTCAGGACGAGCAGCTCTCTAAGCTTCCCATAGACGCTCGCAGAGTGTCATTTCGGGGGTTTATTTGGCAGTTGTTTACTGTCTAGAAAGAAATATTGCTCCTTCCTGTATTTGTTTTTCCTCTCCTCTTCCCTGCAGCCTTCCTCTACAATGTTAGCCCTTTGCCCTTGTAGTTTAAAGTTGTAATAAAAAATTTCCCCTCAGTACCCCACCCCGAGTTGCTTTGTCCAGCATCAATCCAGAGTCAGCGCCCTGGCTCCAAACCCCACCACTCCGCTCTGCCTGGGCCCCATCTTCCAGTGTCAGCATCTCCACACTGAGACAATTGCAATTACAGGTCAATTCTCAATTATTCAGGGCTGATTATTCAGGGAGCAGATTGTTCAGGTTTTTTGCTATTCCCTTTCTCTGTGGGCTTCATGCTACTCATTAGCACCTCCACCAGCAGGCAAGAAAAGAAAAGAAAGTTTTCCAAACTCCCATCCATCAAAACCAGTGGCTCGTTAGCCGTTTGTGTTTGGCCAGGGAGGCAACTGGGATTCTGGACTTCATCCATTCCTGCTGCCTCTTCCCCATTAGCATAGATAATTCAGAGTCACTCTGTTTTTTCCCAGAAGGAGAGGGAGGTACGGTAAACATCGGCCTGAGTCTTTCATCCCAGGGCTGCTCCCACCAGCCCGTGACGTCTGTGTGCTTGACAACAGCATGTGCCCACGTGTGAGTGTGTGCATGTGTATACACAAGACACCCGATGTTGTCAGCTACAGTGCACAGCTTGATGGCAGGGGCTGTCTCTTTGCAGCGTGAAATATGTCGAGGGACCATTGTGTCATGGCATATCTAATAAATACAAAGAATTTTAAAAAACAAAGCGGAGAGAGACAGACAGAAGGCCATTTGCCCTCACGTGAAATGTCTCCTCTGCCAGCAAAGCAAAGATGGGGTTCGATTTCAGACAAAAGGCTCTCCCCCAAGCCAACCCCCACCATTTGGGGGAATGTAAGCCATGGACCCTTATAGAACTGCAAGACCACTGGGGAGCCACTTGGGGAAGTTATCCCGGGGCCCACAAGAGAAAGAACAGACACTAGCCCAGTGGATAGAGTGTGCATCAGCCCAAAAAAGGGGCCAGAGGTCAGACCAGGCAGAATTGAGTCACTTGGCTACACTCACCACCTCCTGCAGCCCGGCAGCCTGGTCTCCACCCGCTGCTTGGCAACCTTCATAACTGTCATCTACAAGGTCAAAATAGCCTGTCGGCAAGAATAGGGACCCTGGGTGGGGGGCGGGGGGGAATGAGATGGGTCCTTTTTTTTTTGACAGAGTCTCAAGCTGTTGCCCTGGGTCTAGTGCCATGGCATCATAACTCACAGCTAGTGAGCTCATAGCTCACCCCAACTCTTGAGCTCAAGAGATCCTCTTGCCTCAGTTTTCAATTTTTAGTAGAGATGGGGGTCTCGCTTTTGCTCAAGCTAGTCTCAAACTCATGAGTGCAGGCAATCCACCCATCTCGGCCTCCCAGTGCTAGGATTACAGTGAGATGGGTCCTTTGACTGTCTTCCAGCAAACCCAGCAAACTCCTGATATCTAACTCTAGGAGCTTCTGCCTCATATTTTGCATTCAAAGAAAAATACTCATAAACCATCTACTATGTGTCAGGCTCTGATGGAAAAACTGAGGATTCTGTGGTGCACGAAACATGAAGTTTTTACTCCAGCAAGAAGACAGAAAACAAACAAGTAAGCAAATTAGTATAGAAAAGATGGTGACATGCACCCTGGATAAAATAAAACAGGGTGCTGCAATGAAGTGATGGGGAGCAAACCTTTTTGGATAGGCTTCTTGAGGCCTTTTCTCTGATGACAAAGCATTCCAGCTAAAACCTGATGAGAACAAGCCAGTCTTGTAAAGATCCAGTGGGTCAGCCTCCCAGGCAGAAGGCACAGCAAGGACAAAGGCTCTGGGGCAGGGAGGAGCTTGGAGTGCTGGAGAAACAGTGAGGCTGGAGGCCAGAGGCTGAGAGGGTCTTAGTGCCACAGCACAGGGGAAGCCAGAGGAGAGGGCAAAGCCAGGTTGCTCAGCCTCTGGCCAGGTCAACCTTGAGGAATGATGCCGCAGCAATCAGAGGCCACTGGGTGGGTGAGAACCAGAAGAGCAAGAAGAACACTGTGATCTGATTTACATCTTAAGAGCACTCTCTGGAGGCTGGGTAGTTGCAAAAGACAACTCATTCACACGAGCTTGAGCATGGAAGCTTAACATGGATGGGTACGAAAGCATCCCACTGAACCCAGAAGCAGGGACTATAGGGAGGGAAGGGAGCCATCACAGCCTGGGCAGCCCCTCTCTGCTCTTCTGAGCACAGATCTACCTCCCACAGAGCCCCTCTCTGCTCTGTGTCCAGCCCTACAGAGCCTGTCCTGTCTCTCAAGGTTCTTCCAATTCCCAGGGCAAAGAAGCTGATTGGCTCAGCTCAGGTCGGGTGTGCAGCTCTAGTGGCCAATCAGCACCACCCAAGAAAACATGGCTGCCAACTATGGGTAGAGATGACTCAGAGGAGAGTGGGGACATCTCAGAAGAGGTGGACTGGACTGGCAGGCCCCTCCAAAGTGTTGACTCAGTTGACTTCCTCCATCCCTGTCTCCATCTCAATCTCTACCCACAACAGGGGAACTAGAGCTGGCTAGACAAACCATGGCAGAAAAACAAGAGTCCATGTGGCAGGGTGACACTGGTTGAATAGCTGCTGGTGCCCATGGCGGGTGCCATGTGCCAGGCAGGCCTGGTGGGGCAGCTGGGCTACCAGCCACTCAACCCAAGGCGCCTGGGCACACAGCAGCATGGAGGAAGCAGGACAGGGAAGCTCTCCACCCACCCTTCTCAGTGCTGGCAGCTCTCCTGAGTCCCCAAGAACAGCCACTGTGGGTATCTAGGGATGCTGGCATCTGGCCTCAGTCTGTCATTGTTTTTAATCACAAACGAGTGTTCTGGGAGGATGAGCAGCTGGAGGGGGTGGAGGGAGTTGAGAGGTGGTAGTGGGGTCCCCTGCTTAGTCTACAGGGCCAGGAGGCAGTAAGAAGGGCGACAGGGAGAGTAAGTGAGAAAAAGTAAGATCAGGTCAGGGAAAGCAGAGACAAAGCAAACAAAACAGAGAAAGATGGAGACAGAAGCACAGAGAAAAGCAGCCAGAAAGCCACAGAGGGAGAACTGCCCGGGCTCGAATCCAGCTGCCACAGCCAATGACAGACGCTGTAACAGTGTGCCCCAGCATGGGGGGCTTCAACAGCAGACATTCATTGTCTCGGGGCTGGAAGTCCGAAACCAGGGGTTGGCAGGGTTGTTCCTTGTGAGGGCCGTGAGGGAGGCTCTGCTGTCTCTCTCCTCGGCTTGCTCTTGGCTGTCTTCACATTCACAAGTCGTCTTCCCTCTGTGTGTGTGCACTTCTGAATTTCCTCATTTTATAAGGACACCAGTCAGGTTGGATTTGGACGCACTTGAATGACTTTTTTAACTTGATTACCTCCATAAATGCCCTATCTCCAAATGTCACATTCTGAGGTACTGGGGGGTTAGGACTTCAACATATGAATTTGGAGAAGACAGAGTCCGGTCCATCACATTACTTAAACTCTTGGTGCCTCAGTTTCCTTGCTAGAAAGTGAGCATAATAACAGCAACTTCCTCAGAGGAATTCCTTCTGAAGATTTAGTGAGCTGCCAAACAAAAAGCCCAGCAGGTGGTAAAGGCTTAGGGAGTGCTAGTTACATTATCATTGTTACTCTCATCATTCAGTGTGGTAGGCAGAATAATGGGCCCAAAACACATCCTCAGAACCAGTAAATATGTTACTTTACAAAACAAAAGGGAGTTTGCAGATATGATTAGGGTTATAAACCTTGAGATGGGGAGATTATCCTGGATTATTCACGTGGATCCGATGTAATCAGAGTCCTTAATAGTAGAGAACCTTCCTCGGTGTGTAAGAGAGGGAGATGGCATAGTGAGGACTCAACCCACTGCTGCCGGAGGGGGTTCTCCAGCCAAAGAACAGGATGACCTTGAGGAGCTGAATCCTCTACACTGAAGGAAGAGGATTCTGCCAACAATCAGAATAAATGGGAACAGATTCTCCCCTAGAGCTTCCAGAATGGACCTGGCTGCACTTGAGAGCCACCTGGGGAGTACTGACACCTGGACCCCACTTCCTGGACATTGGTTCCTTCTAAAGCAGTGGTTCTCAACCTGTGGGTCACAACCCACGGGAACTGTATTAAAGGACTGCGGCATTAGGAAGGTTGCAAACCACTGTTCTAAAAGCTCCCCAAATGAACTCAAATGAACACCAAGGGCTGAGAACTAACCTGATGATACCCTGATGTCAGGTGGGTGAGACTGCAATGGATTTGTGACCACCAGAACTGTGAGATACTAAATTTTCGTGTGTTAAGCCACCATGTTTGCAGTCATTTGTTACAGCAGCCACCAGGCACTAATACATTCTGAAAACATCCATCAAATGGGAATGAGCGATCCGGTCCACCAGCCCTCCCACTGGAAACCAATCAGATGTCAATGAGCCACTTAAGGGGCACAAAGAGGTCAGCACACCTGGAGGACGCCTCAGGAACAGTGTAGGACCAACACACAGACCTTCAAAGAAGGCAGAGGAATAGCCAAGGGGTATCTATGCCCAGTCAGGGAGACTTCACCATTCCAGAGAGGACACTGACTGTGGCCTTACAAGGCAAAAGGGACTCTAAAAGTGTGATTAAGTTATGAATCAGGAGTTGGGGAGATTATCCTGGATTATTTCAGGTGGATCCAGCATCAATCATCACAAGGGTCTGTATAAGTGGTTCACAGGAGTTCAAAGTCAGAAAGGAAAAAAAAAGAAATGTTATGAAATCAGAGGTTGGAGCAGTATGCTTTGAAGAAGAAGGAGGAGACACAAGGCAAGAAACTCAGCCGCCTCTAGAAGCCAGAAGAGGCAAGGGAACTGCCTCCCCTCCCCCAAGCCTCCAGGAGGAATGCAGCCCTGTTGACACCCTCATTTTAGATTTCTGACCTCCAGGTCTGTAAGAGAAGACAAGCAAATCTGTGTTGTTTTAAGCCACTGAGTGTAGCAGCCCCGGCTGTCCCTTGCCTAGACCCCTGCAGCCTCCTCGTGACCTCCTGTCCTCCCTGCCTCCCCTGTCCCCCCCCATCTGTTCCAACCCAGCCACCTGGGAGATCTAGAAAAGTAAATCAGACTACATCACGTGCCTGCCCTCCAAGTACTTCTCATCACACTTGGAATAAAATCCAAGTCTTCGTGGTGACCTATAGAGCACTAGCCCAGTGGTTCTCAGCCTTTGGTGCCCATGTGAGTCACCTGGGAGCTTTTAAAAAGAACCAATGTTCCAGAATGTGGGGTCCAGGTGTCAGTACTTTTATAACTCCCCAGGGGCAGTGGGGTCTGAGCACAGGCCCTCCCCCCATGCACTATGCCCCATTCCCCTGGCTTCCACAGCTCCCTGCACATGCCAAGCACTGTCCAGGCTCAAATACTCTCACCCTGTCACCCCAGGAACTTTGGAGCTTGCTTCCTCAAGAAGGAATTCCTGACCACCTCATTATAAAACAATAACCCACCCTGCATGCTTCTGACCCTGGGGAGAGGGACATTTGTGTGCATGCATTCTTCCGTCTTTTCACCAAGCCATCCGTTCCAGAGGGCAGGAGCTCTGTCTTACCACTGATTCCTCAGTGCAGAGTGCAGGCTCATTATATATTTGCTGAATAGTAAACGAACGCTTTGCTGTCACCCCTGGTCCCTGGACATAACAGGGCATGGTTCAGCATCAGAGCAACCTCAGGACCACACTCCAACAAAGAGGCTTCAGTAAGGCAGAGATCCAGGCAGGCACTGATGCAAAGTCAGCAAGCCTGGAAATGACCGCCAGGCATCACTCATCCAGCTGGGTGACCCCCCAGGGAGTCACCACACCTCCCTCAGTCTCAGTTTCCTCATCTGTAAAATAGGGGTGGTGACAATGCTTTAGCCCCCTTCACAGCTGTTAGCATGACCAGTTGAAGAAGTTGTCTTGTCCTCGCTGCCAGCACCAGAATTCCTTTTGGGGACAGAAATGACTTTGTGGAGAAAAATGTTTTGGCAAATGCTTGAGTAGAAGGCGGGTGCCCCACTGTGCTCGTGCTCACATGCACACGTGCAGGCACTCACGTGCACGCGGGGCTATACAAGGGCTCCAACAGAGAAGGCTTCAGGGAAGGGAGAAGCAGCTCTGCATGAGAGCGGGAGAGGCACCAGGAACTCCTCGGGAAGCCCGGGTGGAAGGAGGAGGGTCCAGATGCACGATGGAGCGTGCTGCGTGACGGAAACCCCTACGATCTTCAGGAAAGTCAGCTAAGACGCCCTTTGAGAGGGATTTGTCACTATGGAAACCCAAGAGGGGACAGCATCTCATCCTGAAGTTAACCCCATTCAGGAGGAGTCGGTCATGAGGAACCCAGACCCCAGATGCCGAGGAGGCCTCTGGGGAATTCATGAACAGTGGGCCTGGACCCCGGAGACCAAGGCTCTGCGGAAAATTGTGCCAAAATGCACCTGGTCCCCAAGGGGGCACAGAGGCCCTATCTGACAGCTGTGGCTCAGGAAGGAGAACCTTTGCAAATCACGAAGTGCTCCTTGGCCTTGAAGTGCCACCATCCCAAGGCTGTTTCCAGCCCCTGGCTGGGGACCTGCGCTGCTGGGAAGTAAGCTTCTCCGCTCCCAGCTCCCAGAGTCCCTCGTTCCCATCCTGCCTGACACATCTCAACAGTGGAGGCCTGGGGTCCGGAGTGATGGACAAAGATGGTGGCGAACATCCCTGCACAGGAAATCATTTCTCGGAATTGGTCCCCAACTGGAGTGGGGAGAATGTAATCTGGAGCATCTGTGGAATGTGGCTACAAACCTTACATGCAGCCTAACTGCCCGTGATGGCCTCTGACAGGCAGTCCAAGCAACCATCCCGGGTCACACGGCATCTCCCCTCACCTGCTCAGCCCTTCCTGGGGCTGTCCTGTGCTCCCTCCTTGGCTGGAGCTTCTATGGGAGCAGGTTCCCCATGGAACGGACTATTGTCCTGTGTACATGCCCATTAGAAGAACCGCGCCCCAATTTCCAGCAAGGTTTCCTGGGGCATGAAAGGATCTTAAAAGCAGAGAGACTGGCTGGAATGGCCTCACCAGGACAAGAAAGTAAAGGTAGTCCTCATACAAAACCAGTTCTGCCTTGTGCCAGCTGGCCCTGCCTGAGTGGGACCCCAGCTCAGCAGCCCACCTGGCTTCCTCTGCCCAAGGTAGGGGCTGTGAACTCGCATGCCTCAGGGACCAAGGGTGACAAAACTGAGCAAGGGGGCTGATGTAAGAGAATTGATGGCAACAGACACACCACCTCCGTGGTTAGGGACAAAAGGGAGCAATGGGGACTGTGGAAAACTGGAGCACACAGCCCCATCCAAAGCAGCAAACAGATACTGCTCAGCTCCAGCCTGCCATGGCCAGGTGTGACTCTCAGCTGCTAGATCCTTCCTGTCATCCAAGAGAAGCCAGTACCCTGGCTTTTATGTGAACTGATTTTTCAAGTTCAAAGTGAGAGAGACACTCTTTGGGCCCCACACTCACCCCTCTTCTCCTTCAATGGCTTCGGGGCCACCTTGGACCAC
Organism: Arctocebus calabarensis; assembly: GCA_963573935.1. Taxonomy (NCBI): domain Eukaryota; kingdom Metazoa; phylum Chordata; class Mammalia; order Primates; family Lorisidae; genus Arctocebus; species Arctocebus calabarensis. The sequence goes on from CAUYON010082741.1 coordinate 30,498, forward strand.
ATGGACAAGGGGGGTGCATTGGGGGTTAGCAGAGCAACTATCTGGAAGGATCCTGGGCCCCTGATGTGGAATTAAGATGCCTGACTTGTTCGGACTTATACATGAGAGAGAAAAAAAACTTCTATCTCATTTAAGCCGCTGTTATTTGGGGGCGTTTGGCTTGGCAGTCACACTTAAATCCTAACTAATACAAATTCCATTTTAAGATACTAAGTGAACCCGGCCAACTCTTGTCAGCCAGCAGCCACCAGTCTGCAACCGGGGCCTAAAATGCTGTTCTAAACAGAACCTACTGGATCACGCCCCTCACCTGCTCACAAACTCTGAGAGTTCCCATCAGCTCCACCAAGTCCAAACTCTGCGGCACCCCAGAGCAGGGGTTTCACAACCAGCCCTGCTTTGGTCTCAACTCTCACACTCCCACGCAGTCACTGCAGCTGCTCTGAACTACCCACGGGCTCTGAGCGTTCAAGGTCACTGCCTCCTACAGCAACCACCCCCTCCCCCAGGCTGAGTCAGTCACGCCCTCCTCTGCCCTCCCACCAGCCCTTAAACATACCCTATTAATACCCTATTATATCACACATCATGTTCTATTCTAGCTGCGTGGAGCTGGGAAGAGCAAGGGCTCTGGAGCAGGCACTGAAACTCACTTGCTGTGTGATCTTAGGCCAATCACTCAACCTCTCTGAGCGTCCATTTCCTCATCTATGAATAGGTGACGGTACAGATTAAACATTGAACAAGTATACAAGATCAGACAACTATGTTCACAAACTCACCTTCGAAAAAGTGATATCCCGTTGCTGACTATCACTACAGTCATAGATGGCTAAAGGGAGTAATTGGAAGGTGATCATAGTGATATTCAGTAATGAGGCATGTGGCACATTTTCTAGGATGAGTTCACAAACTTAATTGTCTGATCTTCCTAGGCAGAATGCTGGTGTTCCTACCAGGCAGTCTGCCTGTCATCAAGGAGGTTTCAAACTCCTAATGGGGAGTGAGATAAAACCTTATGCAAAAAGTCACTTTGGTGCAACTGTGATAAAATTTATAAAGGAGAAAAACACGTGTGGCTATTGGGGAGCTCCAGCCTTGTCTGAGAGAGGGGGTCAGAGGAATTTTCCTTGAGGAGAAGACATTTATGAAGAGACACAAAGCAGGAACTGACCAGGCAATGAACAGAAAGCTGGAGGAGGAGAAGGGAGTTTCAGGAAGAAAAAAGTAGCACATGCAAAGGGCCTGCAGCAAGAACATAACTTCCTTTTCCAGGAACCCACAAGGATAATGATAATGATGTTTGAGGGTACAGCAACCATGTGTTTGGGTCTCTAGAACCCAGAACAGCACTTGGCACACAAAAAATGTTACTAGAGCCCACTAACTGCTGTGGGCAGTGACCGCATCATCATGTCCCGCCTCAGCTTTTGCCAAGCGCTGACCGGGCACCAGGCGCTGTGCTGAGCATGGAGGAAGCTGCGAAGGTGGACCAGTCATGGACCCTGCTCTCTCAGCGTTTCCACCCCCAAACCAGGAAACACCAGTGTGTGGCCCCCAAACACCAGGTGAAGGCATCAAGGTGTGTGGCAAACACCACCCACTACCCGCTTCCCTTCTTCCATGGTGTTGCAGACATCCACGCTTCCCTAGCAGTAGGCACTGCCACACAAAGCTCTTGCCAATGGCTTGTGAGGGGACACTCCAGATCAGGGCTGAGGACATCAAGCAGACCTCCTCCACACTCTCTCCCCGTTTCCTGTGTGGTCTACTTCAGCCATGCAGAGCAATGAGTTGGCAGGAATCTGCCTCCCGGAATGACTGGCAGGGGCTGAGCTGTGCCACTAACCAAAATGACAACCCAGGAGCGAAACAGCTTCTCTATTCTTTAAGCCTCCACGCTGCAGTCTCGCTGTTTTAGAAGCATTGCCTTGCCCTAACTAACATGGAGCCTGAGAAAGGGAAAGGAATCTAGTAGTTTGGAGCAAGAAGTGACTGTTTTAAGCTGCAGAAATCAAGGAAGACTTCCTAAACGAAGATGGCATTTGCACTAGGCTGAAAGGAAGTCTACGTTCTAAATAAATAAAGGTGTGAGTGTGGGGTAGGGAGGAATACTAATCAACAGCTATAAAGAGCAAGAAGCAGATCCATATGTGCAGAAGTGGGGAAATGCCTGAATTCTGTTGTCACAGGATGAAAGCAAAGGGCAGAATCATACCTCCAGACTTCCATTTCTTTCCATAAATATGTGGTTGATTACAGAGAAAACAACTAAAAAGACACAGGCTTAATAGGAGAGTGGGACTAAGCACGGGAAAGGGGTGGACTTATATTAATTTCCACTTACTTCTCCCACTAGGCTGTTACATCTTTGGGCGATGAATACCTATCATGGTATAATAAAACTTATTTGTATTTCTAAAGCAAGTCAGAAATTTGCTTGTCCTGGCTCAGCTCCCATAGCACAGTGGTTACAGTGCCAGCCACATACACCGAGGCTGGCGGGTCAAAACGGGCCCAGCCCAGCTAAACAACAATGTCAACTACAACAAAAAATAGCTGGACGTTGTGGCAGGTGTTCTGTAGTGCCAGCTACTTGGGAGGCTAAGGCAAGAGAATTGCTTAAGCCCAAGAGTTTGAGGTTGCTGTGAACTGTGATGCCACAGCACTCTACTGAGGGTGACATAGTGACACTCTGTCTCAAAAAAAAAAAAGAAAGAAAGAAAGAAATTTGCTTGTCCTGGCCTCTCTGGAAAGAGCTGCTCTCAATACTTACTGGACACTGCTTTTCCATGGCCGGGTAATGAGCTTTGAGATAAGACTTTGATGTAACTACTAGTCCTCAGAGTCCCATACAGAACTCAGGTGCTGCCAGGTATTGTGGTTTTAGGCATCAATTTCCAATTATTCTGAGCTCAGTAGTTTCCCAATGACAAAAGTCTTAGAGGCAGGGAGTGTACTCTCTTTGCCTGGGCCAGGAGCCAAGAAACTGAACTTCCTAGGGCCACAGCATGACTAGCCAATGAAAGCATGAGCAACTTCCTATCAAACGTTCCTCATGCCTTCGTTGGTTAGCCATGCTTTGCCAATGGGTTGGGTCCTTGCCTCCCGGTGGCACCAGAAATGGATAGGGACTCAGAAGGAGGCCACAGAAAGTGGCCAGATGAATCTCTGCTTCAATGACTCTTCAGATTTGAGCTATCCTCAGTGAAAAAGGAGAAACTGAGGCAGCCTGACTGGTAATGGCTAATTCATACTCCCAACTGTGTTGTGAAGCCTCTTTTGGACAGCAGTGCAGCTTATCCTGACCAACACTGGGGTGAGCAGGAAGAGGACCTGGACATAAAAAACTGTTAATTTTCATAATTCTACAACAAGGATCAGAATACTTTTGTATAAAGAGCCAGATAGTAAATATATCAGGCTTTGTAGGCCATATGGTTCCTATCACAATTACCCAATTCTGACGTCACAACAAAAAGGCAACAATAGATAATATATAAACAAATGGCATGGCTGTGTTCCAATAAAGCTTTATTTATAAACACAGGACGTGGGCACAACAAAGTGACTATGCCAGCACTATCTTTTTTTTTTTTTGAGACAGAGTCTCATGTTGTCGCCCTCGGTAGAGTGCCATGGCATCACAGCTCACAGCAACCTCCAACTCTTGGGCTCAAGTGATTCTCTTGCCTCAGCCTCCCGAGTAGGTGGGACTACAGGTGCCCAACACAATGCCCGGCTAATTTTTGTTGCAGTTGCCACTGCTATTTTAGCTGGCTGGGGCCAGTTTAAACTCGCCACCCTCAGTATATGGGGTCGGCAGCCTACCTACTGAGCCATAGGCACCGCCCTATGCCAGCACTGTTGAATTGGACACTTAAAAATGGTTAAGATAGGGCGGCACCTGTGGCTCAGTGAGTAGGACGCCAGCCCCATATATGAGGGTGGCAGGTTCAAACCCGGGCCCAGCCAAACTGCAACAAAAATATAGCACAGCAATGTGGAAGGCACCTGTAGTCCCAGCTACTTGGGAGGCTGATGCAAGAGAATCGCCTAAGCCCAGGAGTTAGAGATTGCTGTGAGCTGTGCGATGCCATGGCACTCTACCAAGGGCAATAGAGTGAGACTTTGTCTCTAAAAAAAAAAAAAAAAAATGGTTAAGATAGTAAATCTTATGTGTTTTTTATGCTTAAAAATTAAAATTGGAATAAAAACAGGTCTTAAGCTGGATTTGGTCCTGGGCTGTGGTTTGTGACCAGGGCACAGTCTATTCTGCTGTGAGGCAGGTTCCTTTGACACCAGTTACTTCATGGTTGGTAAGTAAGGGAAGGATATTGAAAGAATAGGGAAAGTGTGTCCATACAGGATTTTCTGTAGCATATTATTTTTAAGTAGTCAGGAACAGGCACAATTAAAGAAATACTCTTAGCCAGATTTGAAGAACTTAAAAAAAAAAAAAAAAAAAAAAGGACATCTATAGAAGTGCTTCCCCTTAGCTTCCTTCAGTGGTGGCTGAATTAGTGGCTCTTAGAACCTTTGAGCTGTGCAATCCGAGATCCTGGTTCATTTAGATCAAGAAGCAACAAAGCCCTTCCCACTTCTACTAAAACAATAATCTAATGGCAAAGGCTACATTTTCAATCATACTTTTAATGTGGCTGAAAATGGTCCTGACTAGAAGCAAATGCCCTCCCAGACCTACATTTCCAAGAAGGAAGCAGATGCCTCAGGGTTTAAGGCTGAAATGTCTGATTGACTGTGTGGCTGGGCGCAAATGCCCCTAGGGGTTTGCCTGTGCTCAAATTTTTATTAGGATTGATATTGATTTTGTTGGTGCTCTGGTTGCAAACTTCCCTAGGTTTTGAACCACCTACCCCAACCCCATTTTCCTCATAAGCCTCTTTCTTATTAGCACAGGATTTTACAGATCACGAGGTTTTATAGGAATACATATAGGCATGTTAGCAGTAATGCCTGGAACTTTTCTCAGCCCCACTAGACCACTGTGCAAATGAGAACTGCTACTAATATTAATAGTAGCTGCTGACATTTATTGAATCCTTCCTGCATGCTGCATTGTGCTAAATAACTTATATGCCCCTGGTCTCACAGTAACCTACACTATCATGTCTATTTTAACGGAAGTGGAAACTGAGGTTTGAAGAAGTTAAGTAATGGGTCCCAGGTCTGTGATTACAGCCAGGACAGATCCTCTCACCTTTCAGATCTTCTTGCCTGTCCCATAATGTCCACAGCGCCTTCATCTCCCTGAGGACCCTGGCATTTGCCTGCCTCTTCAAAGTTGATTATTCCAAATGCACAGGCAGAGAGAACCATGGAGAGAAATTGGGTGCTGACCTTCAAGTAAAGTTCCTATTGTCTTGTGGGCAAATATAATCAGGTGCAGTTTTGATGTCTGAGAATATCAAATTGGTTTTTTTCTCCCTATTAGAAACTCTAAAATCAGTAGAACCCAAAATTCAAGGCCAGGGATGAGACAAGAGCCTTATTTCAGGACCCCATCATCATTCTGGGGCAACCATTTAAAGAAGTACAGATGCTGAAAATTAATGGCAAATGATGCACTTCATCGTCAAAGGTCAGAGGTTAACTTTGCTGGGACGCAGCCATTCAAAACAGAACACACCTGGGATCCAGTGTCGGTGAGGATGTGAACACATGAGCATTCGGCCACTGCAGTGAGAGTATGTATAATCTGGTGCAGCCACTTTGGAAAACTGTTTGGCGTTACCTAACAAAGAAAATATGTGCACTCCTGGGGCCCAGCAATTCCATTCAAAGGTATATGCCCCAGAGCAACCATAACCCATTTGCACCCTGAGACATGGACAAGAATGTTCAGAGCAAGCTGCTTGGTGATGTCAAGAGAACTGGAAGCATCCCAAATGTCGGCCAACTGCAGGACAAATAAACCTACAAGCTCATCTAGTAACAAAAAACTACTCAGCTATGAGAAGGACAGAGCCACTCCCGCACATGTCCACGTGCATAAACTCAGAAGTACAATGTACAACATGGAAGATGAAAGTCACCAAAGACGGGGAGAGTCTTCCTCCATTTATATAAAATTCAAGGACAGGTAAAATGAAGCATCATTTTTTTTTTATCTTTTTTTTTTTAGACAGAGCCTCAAGCTGTCACCCTGGATAGAGTGCTGTGGCATCACAGCTCACAGTAACCTCCAATTCCTGGGCTCAAGCGAGTCTCTTGCCTCTGCCTCCCAAGTAGCTGGGACTACAGGCACCCGACACAACACCCGG
>CAUYON010082743.1:0-32147 GCA_963573935.1 Arctocebus calabarensis
AGAAATGTCCCTTCTATACCAATTTTTTTAAGTGTTCTGATCATGAAGGGATGCTGGATATTGTCAAAAGTTTTTCTACATAAATGGAGAGAATCATATGGTCTTTCTTTTTTAATTTGTTTATGTGCTGAATTACATTTATAGATTTATATATATTGAACCAACCTTGAGACCCTGGGATAAAGCCCACTTGGTCATGGTGTATAATTTGTTTGATGTGTTGTTAGATTCTGTTTGTTAGTACCTTGTTAAATATTTTTGCATCAATATTCATTAGTGATATTAGTCTACAGTTTTCTTTTCTTGTTGGGTCTCTCCCTGGTTTAGGGATCAAGGTGATGTTTGCTTCATAGAATGTGTTGGGTAGTATTCCTTCTTTTTCTATATTTTGGAAGACGTTTAGTAGTATAGGTACTAGTTCTTCTTTAAAGGTTTGGTAGAATTCTGACGTGATGACATCTGGTCCTAGGCTTTTCTTTTTAGGAAGATTTTTTATAGTTTTTGCTATTTCAGAACTTGATATAGGCCTGTTCAAAGTTTCCACTATGTTCTGGCTAAGTCTTGGTAGGTGGAGTGCTTCCAAGTATTGGTCAATTTCCTTCAGATTTTCATGTTTCTGAGAGTAAAGTTTCTTGTAATATTCGTTAAGGATTTTTTTAATTTCTAAGGGGTCTATTGTTATTTCGTCTTTGCCATTTCTGATTGATGAAATTAGAGATTTTACTCTTTTTTTCCTGGGTAGGTTAGCCAAACGTTTATCTATTTTATTGACCTTTTCGATTTATTGATCTGTTGTATAATTCTTTTGTTTTCAATTTCATTTAATTCTGCTCTTATTTTGGTTATTTCATTTCTTCTGCTCAGTTTGGGGTTGGAATGTTCTTCCTTCTCCAATTGCTTAAGATGTCCCATTAAGTTGTTAACTTCTTCTCTTTTTGTTTTCGTGAGGAAAGCTTGCAGTGCTATAAATTTCCCTCTTAGGACTGCCTTTGTAGTATCCCAGAGGTTCTGATAATTCATGTCTTCATTATCATTTTGTTCCAAAAATTTGGTAATTTCCTTCTTAATCTCATCTATGACCTATCTCTATCCTTCAGCTTAAGGTTATTTAGCATACATGTTTTTGTATGAGTATGCAGATTTCTGTTGTTATTGAGTTCAACTTTTATTCCATTATGGTCGAAGAAGATGCAGGGAATAATTTCTATTCTTTGAAATTTGCTGAGGTTAGACTTGTGATCTAAGATGTGATCAATTTTGGAGTATGTTCCATGAGCTGATGAGAAGAATGTGTATTCAATCTTATTAGGATGAAATGTTCTGTAGATGTCTGTTAAACCCATTTGTTGAATGGTTAAGTTTAAATCTAAAATTTCTTTACTTAGCTTCTTTTTGGAGGATCTATCCAACACTGCTAAAGGAGTATTGAAATCTCCAGCTACTATTGAGCTGGAGGAAATCAAGTTCCTCATGTCTATTAGAGTTTTTCTTATAAATTGAGGCACATTCTGGTTGGGTGCATAAATATTAATAATTGAAATCTCATCATATTGAGTAGTACCATTAACAAATATGAAATTTCCATCTTTATCCTTCCTTACTTTGGTTGTTTTAAAGCCTATTGTATCTGCAAATAAGATTGCAACACCTGTTCTGTTTTCCATTTGCCTGGAATATAGATGACCATCCCTTAACCTTGAGTCTAAATTTATCTTTTAAAGTAAGATGAGATTCTTGTATGCAGCAGATATCTGGTCTGAGTTTTTGTATCCAGTCAGCCAACCTATGCCTCTTTAGAGGACAATTTAAAGCATTCACATTAATTGAAAGCAATGACAAATCTTCAGACAATCCAGTGGACATTTTTAATCCTTTCATCACTGTGGAAGTTGAAATTTGATAAAAAGTTTCTGGGTGAGTTTACTTTTGTGATCAAAGATTACGCTGGTCATTATGGAAGATAGGTCTGAGAATGTCCTGGAGAGCTGGTTTAGTTATAGCAAATTTCTTCAACATTTGGATGTCATTAAAGTATTTAATTTCTCCATCATAAATGAAACTCAGTTTATCTGTGTACAGGATCCTGGGTTGAAAGTTCTTTTGTTTTAGGAGATTAAAAGTCAATGACCATTCTCTTCTAGCTTGAAAGGTTTGATTAGAGAGATTTGCAGTTATTCTAATATTCTTCCCCTTGTAGTAATGGATTTCTTACATCTGGTTGCTTTCAGAATTTTCTACTTCATATTAACTTTAGTGAAGTTAATTATGATGTGCCCGGGGGATATCTTATTCAGGATGAGTCCTGCTCGGGTTCTGAAACTGTCTGCTATCTGAATTTCAGAATCTCTTGGCATGTCTGGAAAGTTCTCTTTCATAATCTCATAAAGAAGAAACTCCGTGCCTTGTGATGCCACTTCATTATTTTCAGGTATCCCTATAAGGCAAATATTGGTTTTCTTTGAGTTATCCAAGAGCTGTCTGAGAGAATGATCCATTTTGCCTTCCATTTCTCTTCCTCTTTGGAAGTTTGGGAGCGTTCGAAAGCTTTGTCTTCCATGTCAGAAATCCTTTCTTCTGCTTGCCCCATTCTGTTACTGAGGTATTCTACTGTATTTCTCAGATCTTTGAGGGCTGCAACTTCTTGTCTTGGTGTGTCAAAATCTTTGGTCATTTTGTCTTTCAATTTGCTGAATTCTTGAGACATCTTTTGGGTCATCTTTTGGATTACTGCTTGAAATTCTAATTCCATCTTTTTCTCCATTCCGCTGATCTTACTTGCTTTCCAGACTCTGAATTCGATTTCTGACATCTCAGCCATTTGCTTATGCAAGGGATCTTGTGCTATATCTACCTTGTTGTTCCTTGGGGGAGTTTATCTACTCTGATTATTCATATTGCCACAGTTTTTCTGTTGATTCCACCTAATGATTATTTTTCAATATTGCCTATGACCGTCCTCAGAGTTGGGGATGTGTCTCTCCCAGATCAGACTCCGGCAGGATCACTCTGTTGTTGCTGGATATTTGTAGGGAGTGACCCTGTGTAGCTCCTCTGGGACAGCCCCACCCAGGGATCAGTTGCTGGATCAGCTCTGGAGTGTGGCACGCCAAGATCAAGCAGCAGGGCATGGAATGGGGCGCCTAGTAGCCTTTGCAAAGGGAGCCTACGCCTCCAGCAGTCTCTGGCTGGGAGGAGGGGACAGGTCAGGCCGCCTCCTGAGTCCCTTGCCAGATGGGCGGGCCAGTCTGGGGCAGAGAGGGTAGGGGAGGATGTAGGTTGTGTGACTCCTGGAGTTCCTGGCCCAGGCATGCAGGTGGAGTCCTGGCAAGTTCCTGGCGGAGTCCCTGGCCGGTGGCAGGCAGAGGCAGAGTTCCCCAGCAGAGTTCCTGGCCAAGGCAGATGGCAAGCCCAGACCCAGCGGTGTCCCTGGCTGCTGTGAGCAGAAGGCCAAGTTCCGGCAGGTGTGGATCGGAGCTGCACGGGGATCCCAGTGGGGTCCCTGGCCAAGGTTGGCGGCAGGCCAAGCCCCAGCAGAGCGCCAACCACTGCCGTTCAGGGTTTCCAGCGGAGTCCCTGGCCACGGCATATGGCAGGCCAAGGACCGGCAGGGCACAGATTGGAGCCACTCAGGAGTCCCAGGAGAGTTCCTGGCCATGGTTGGCGGTGGGCCAAGGCCCGGCGGGGTGCCAATGGGGTCCTCACAGGGGTCCCAGCAGAGTCCCTGGCCATGGCAGGCTGTAGGCTGAGGCCTGGTGGGGCACAGATTGGAGCCGGACAGGGGTCCTAGCAGAGTCTCTGGCCCCAGCAGGTGGCTGGCCAAGGCTGGGCGGGGCACAGATCAGCACCATGCTGGAGTTTCAGTGGACTTCCTGGCCACTGCTGGCAGCGGGCCAAGGCCCTGCAGAGTATCAATTGGGGCCGCACAAGGGTCCTGACGGAGTTTCTGGCCGCTGCTGGCAGTGGACCAAGGCACGGTGCCAATTGGGCATGTGGGGGTCCTGCTGGAGTCCCTGGCTTCTGCAGGCAGTGGGCCAAGGCCCAGTGGGGCACAGATAGAAGCCGCACTGGGGTCCCAGTGGAGTCCCTGGTTTGGGGGCTGGCAGGGGCTCAGTGGGGCCCCAGAGTCTCTTCCCTGGCAGGCCTCCTGGACCTGTAGACAGGGAGGGTGGACGCTGCTCAAGTCCTCCTCCCTCAGTTTCAGCAAAGTTTCAGGCTTCTGGTGGGTCAGGTAAGGGGGGAAGTGTGTCCTGGAAGTTCCGAATGGTAGAAAACTTTAGTTCAGATTTTCTGCCTGAAGCTTGGTTTCTTGGAGTCGTAGCTTGCCTCAGCCAAGGTGACGTGCAGTTATCACTTCTCTCTCTCTCTGCTGGGCTCCCAGTCTTCAGCTCAATTGGGCAGTTTCTGGAGGTTATCTTTCCTTTTGGACAGGAGCCTCTGTCGGAAGCTGCTTCCAGTTGGCCATCTTGCCCCTCCCCGGGATAAAATGTTTTAATATTGATTAATCTATTTTAAATTAATAAAACCATTACTTATTACCATAAGTAACTTTAAAAAAAAAAAACGTAATACAGTGAGAAGAAAGACATTGCTATACTTTTACACATCTCTTTAATATCAATATCTCGTTTAACAGAAGACAATGGAAACACTATGAAACCTTATCCCTATACCCTGTTATCTGAAAATCCATTGGACTATTTTGCATTTTACACAGAGCTGTAACCTGTGAACAATTTTGTAACGTAAATCATTGGTAATTTGGAAAATATTGATTCAATGAATCTTCTTAATCACACTTGTTATTAAAATCATGATTTAACAGAAAATCTTTAAATATTGGCAAACTGTTCAGTTCATGAAGGTGGATACAAATCTTCCAACATTATCATTTTTACTTGAAATCTCAGATTTCATCATTAACAACAATACTGTGACTTATTTTTCATGGAGTGGCATGCTCACTTATTTCAAATTTGAGAGTACGTCTCAAATAACTTGCCTGATATCCAAGTCTGAAAAACTCCAGTTTGTCATTCATTCTTTCAAATAAATATAGCAGTCTTGAAAAACATAGTTCAGCAGAGAGCTCGAACATATCATAAATGCTTTTCCTCAAATAATTATCTTTCCCAAAGCAACCAGAAGTACTTTATGCATAAATCTCATTTTATCACACAGAATGTTCAAAAGGCAGATATGCAAAGATCAAGACGTTAGCAAATTAACAATTTTTACTACTTTATCATTTAACACGTCATCATTGCCTGGATTTGTGCAAAGGCTTCAGTTTTACCCCCAATATTTTTGTACCAAATGTCAACTCAGTGAAAAAGACAAATAACATCTTAGTATTATTATAAAAATATTTTCTGCAGATACCCAGGAGTATCTGGTCTAAGTAAATGAAATGTGAATATGAACTTTTTTCAAAAGCCATTTGAAAGCACCTCATAGGCACACTGATACCTTTTTAACACGTTTTACTCAGTAAAACCCACTCCTCCTATAGATCTTTTTTTTTTTTTTTTTTTTACAAATCCTGCCATAGGTTTATTTGCACGAATAGCACAGGAGGACCCTAGCCCCATGCAGACAGCAGCCTAAAGGTCATACCAGTCCTTTTGTCATCATGGCAGACAGATGTCCTTTTTTTTTTTATTTTGGTAAAGACAAAGTTTTAATTTGACTCACTCCAGCTCACGCTGGTCTCGAATATCCGAGCTCAGGAAATCCACCTGCCTTGGACTCCCACAGTGCTGGGACTACAAGCCTGGAGCCTTCATTGGGTCCTGGGCACCTTTGGGAGCCTGAGCTAGAACCGAAGCTGGAGCTGCAGGTGAAGCTGCAAATTGGGCCTTCCTCTGATCCTTGGTCTTGGCCTTTGGCTGACAGAGTCTGAGACCATTGGCACTGTGTCCACGAACATGATTCCCAAACTTGGGGTAGGCAATATAGGCAAGTCGACTGAGTTTATGGCTGGCACTCTTTGGAATCTTAGTCTTACCCTCCTTAAGCTTTACAAGGGCCTTGATAGCTTCAGCACATGCACTGAAGGCCTTGGCATTGTTGGCCTGCATCTTCTTCATGCCCTTCTTGTTGTGCTTCTTGGCAAAGCACATGTTCCTCAGGAACTTGGGATCCACCTCCTTAAGAGAGTCATATCTTTGTGATTGTAGTTTCTTGATGTCATTTCTGTGCCACTTTCAGGACTGGTTGTGTGTGGTGTGGTTCTTGGAATTGGCCATGTATGCACGTGACCCATGGCCTCCAAAGCGCCTAGGACCAACCCTCCTGTAGATCTTAATTATGTGACCTGATATGGGATTTTTCCAAATTTATAACCATATGCCATCTAAAATGTCATTTTCTTGCCTAGAAAAGAAAAACCTAATAGTAGAAAAGTGAAAAGCAGGTAACTACTGGGAGGAGCAAACATGCTCCTTCTCACCTTCCCACTTGCTCTCATCCAGCTTCTAGCCCTGACAAACCTGCTAAAAATCACATGCATAAAATGTATCCCTAATTCTCCCCACCCCAGGCCAGAGATTACAGCAACCTTCAGATGCCCTACCACAAAAAGGATGCTCAAAACAGGTTTAGTTCAATCTGGTGTGCCCCCAAGTGAGTCAAGTCAGTCACAAACATCCTCTGCTCTTCCTCAGTTTGGAGGGCTCCAGAGTTACCTTATTTTTTGTGGAAGAACTGGAAAGGGAGAAACCACGTCAGACCACACAGTGGCTGTAACCTTTCATCTAATCAACATGAATTTATTGAGCACCTACAGCTTGTCAGATACCAATCACTGTCACAAAGTAATATCCATGACAACTCAAATGGAGTGTCCCATCCAGGATGGAGAGTTTCTCAGGCCTATTCCAGGAGACTGGACAGTGTTCTGGGCATGAGAAACTTGTTCTTTTAAACACTGCATCCAGATCCAATCACATGGCTGGATACTGCTCCATGAGTAAGTAACACACAAACATGGAAAAACTAGTGCTGATCTTTAGAGTACTCCAAGTCACTGTATTTCTAGAGTTCTACCTAGAAAAGGTCCTAAAATCTTGAAATAATTGAAAATGTTACAACATTTAATCAAGCAAAATGTCATAATATGTAGGTAAAAATTTACATGTATACTCATCAAGCTGTTCAGATAAACAAATTCCTAAAATGCAAAAAAGGAAAACATTCACATAAAGAGATTGCTAGAGTCAAAATCACTAATCATATAAAAATAATAACACTGATGTTTTCTGATACATATCTGGATTATATGACTAAAGAAAAGGAATTAGCCAATTGGACCCGTGTCCTGAGTGTTATCATGTCCTCTGGACTTATGGGGTGCCTGAGAACTGAGGGGATGTCCAGACTTGTCAATACACTGAGGGAGCCCTCATCACCTCCCCAAGTGGAGCAGGTACCACTTTCCACTCCACAAAGTACAGCTGATGCACAGTTGTCTCGAAGAGTAGGCTTTGCTGAAGGTTTAGGACTTAAAAAGGGAAATCAGAGTGCAACAGGAAATAAATTGAAACTCAGTATTAGATATTGCTGCTCTAATGTTTCTTCAGCCCAGGGCCCAACTGGAAGCATCTCTCCTATCGCTTCTTAGCTTAAACCTGGAGAATCCTATGGCCCTATCATTCATCCTCAAGTCATGGACCCTGACTCCTTCTCTGCTCCTGCCAAGGAAAGCCAAACTAACAAACAAAAGACAGTTGATGTAATTTGGCATGAGGAGCTTCCCAGGACGGAAACAACTTCTAGCCTCTTCTCCACATACTGTATGAGTTGTGTTCCCTGGATTTGGTAGAGATAAACAAAGACCAACCAAGTTAGAGAACACAAAAGCCATGTATTCAGAGGTTGCTCTAGCAAGGAGTTGGCCACCATCACTTGGGTTAGGCAGAGACTCAGAGGCAGGCAGGCAGGCCAAGGAATGGGAAAGGTTCCTGGCAGACCAAAGGGACAGCTTCATGTGTACGTAATGAGTAGAAGATGCATACTCCAAGGTTGGTCAGGGGGCACATTTGGCTTCCTCTGGTTGGTCCTAAGTTGGAAGCAAGAACAAAACCTAGGGAAGCTGCCAGTTACTAATCAAATCCTGGGCCATGTGGAGCCAACACTTATAGGAGTTACTGCAGATAATTATTGGTTTCCTGAGCTCAGTTCTTCCTGGGCAGATTGTGAGTTAGAGGTCTGTTTTCATATATGGGCTTTGTCTATTTGTTTTTTTGTTTTTTGGTTTTGGGGTTTTTTTTAATAATTGTGCAGAAGTATGGTTTATAATGTAATTTTGGGTTTTTTCCTTTCATTAAGTCATATACACATAGATCATGAATACATTTATGCATTTGTGAGGTACAGTGTATTGATTGATTTTTTATACAATTTGGAATGCTTACATCAAACTAATTAGATAGCTTTCACCTCATTTACTTAATTATTGCGTTAAGACATTTATGTGCTATACTTTATTTGACTTGTGCCAGGAACCGACCTGGCAAAGGTTATTAGGAAAACCTGGGAGTAGACAAGCACAGGATAGAAAATGAAAGACATGAAACAGTAGGATCAGGAGAGCTTTTCCCAAATAGGAATAAGCAATCTCAGTTTTATTGCACAGCTTTTATATAAAGTAGCTTGAAGGCATGATCTTGTCATAATTATATAACTTGATTAAAAATAGTCTAAGAGCAAAATAGCATTCTCAGCAGTCAGTGCTGACCAAAGAGGCATGGATCCATTCTAATCTGGTTCAGGAACCAGCCATAACAGGAAAATGCTGGGGCCAGGTTTGCATTCGGTCCTTGAATCAAATGCAGTCTCTCAAACTGGGCATCCTTGCCTCCCAGGAGGTCAGCTCCCAACAGACTTGTACCCTTGCATTATGCTCCATAGGTGTCGTCCCACCGTTTACCCTCCTTCCATCAAACCTTCCCCCTCCCCTCTCATCTCCCTCCACTTCTCTCCTTCATCCTGGGTTATAGTTGTGATTCCTCTTTCATAAGAAAGTGTTAGTAATTATAAATTGGTTTCATAAAAGTACTTAGTACATTGGAAACTTTTTCTTCCATTCTTGAGCTACTTTACTAAGAAGAATATGTCCCAGCTTCATCTATGTAAACATAAAAGAGGTAAAGTCTCCATCTTTTGTTAAGGCTGCATAGTATTCCATGGTATACATATACCACAATTTCTTAATTCATAAATGGGTTGATGGGCACTTGGGCTTCTTCCAAGACTTGGCAATTATGAATTGAGCTGCAATGAACAATCTGGTGCAAATATCTTTGTTGCAGAGTGATTTTTGGTCTTTTGGATATACACGTACTAGTGGAATTGCAGGATCAAACTGCAGGTCTACATTTAGATCCCTGAGTGTTCTCCAGACTTCTTTCCAAAAGGAATGTATTAGCATGCATTTCCATCAGCAGTGCATAAGTGTTCCCTATTCTCCACATCCATACCAACATCTGTAGTTTTGGGATTTTGTGATGTGGGTTACTCTAACTGGAGTTAGATGGTATCTCAAAGTGGTTTTGATTTGTATTTCCCTGATGATTCAAGATGGTGAGCGTTTTTTCATGTGTCTGTAGACCATGTATGTACCTATCTTCTTCAGAGAAGCTCTGTTCAAGTCTCTTGTCCACAATGAAATGGGATCACTTGTTCTTTTCTTGATAAGTTTGAGTTCTCTGTGGATTCTGGTTGTCAGACCTTTGTCAGAAACATAACCTGCAAAAATCCTCTCCCATTCTGAGGGCTGTCTATTTGCTTTACATACTGTGTTCTTGGCAGTGCAGAGGCTTTTTATTTTGATCAGATCCCAGTAATGTATTTTAGGTTTTGCTTCAATTGCCCGGGGGTCCTCCTCATAAATTCTCCCAGGTCAATTTCTTCAAGTGTTTCCCCTGCACTCTCTCCAAGAATCTTTATATAGTTTCATGTCTTAAATTTAAGTCTTTTACCCAGTGAGAGTCAATTTTTGTGAAAGGTGAAAGGTGTGGATCCAGTTTTAGTCTTTTACAAGTAGCTAGCCAATTCACCTAGCACCATTTGTTAAATAGAGAATCTTTCCCCCCAATTTATATTTTTGATAGGCTTTAAAAAGATCAAATGACAATAAGTATCTGGATTCATTCTTGGTTCTCAATTCTGTTCCATACATCTACTTCTCTATTTTTGTGCCAGTACCGTGCTATTTTGATCACTATACATTTATAGTATAGTCTGTACTCTGGCAATGTGATTCTTCATGTTTTGTTTTGTTTTTTTATTTCTGAGTGATGTCTTGGCTACTCGAGTTTTTTTCTGTTTCCATATAAAATGAAGTACTAATTTTTCCAGATCTTTAAAGTATTACAGAAGTGCTTTAATAGGGATTGCATTAAATCTGTAGATTGCTTTGGGCAGTATGGACATTTTAACAATGTTGATTCTCCCCAGCCATAAGCATGGTATGTTTTTCCATTTGTTAACATCTTCAGCTATTTCTTTTTTCAGAGTTTCATAGTTCTCTTCATAGAGATCTTTCATGTCCTTTATTAAGTACACTCACAGATATTTATCTTCTTTGGCACTATTGTAAAAGGAATACAGCCCTTGAGTGTTTTCTCAGCTTGACTATTGTTGGTATATATAAATGGTACTGATTTGTGAGTATTGATTTTGTATCCTGAGACACTGCTGTATTCTTTGATCAATTCTAAGAGTTTCGTAGTAGAATCCCTAGAGTTTTCCAGATATACAATCATATTATCTACGAAGAGTGAAAGTTTAATCTCCTCTGACCCTGTATGAATATCCTTGATCATCTTCTCTTGCCTTATTGTGATGGCTAAGACTTCCATTACAATGTTAAAAAGCAGTGGAGACAGTGGACAAACTTGCCTGCTTCCTGATCTGAGTGGAAATGTTTTCAATTTTATTCCATTCAATACAATATTGCTTATGGATTTGCTATAACTGGCTTCTATCAGTTTAAGAAATGTCCCTTCTATACCTATTTTCGTAAGTGTTCTGATCATGAAAGGATGCTGAATATTGTTGAAAGATTTTTCTACATCAATTGAGAGAATCATATGGTTTATGTGATGTATTATATTTATAGATTTACATATGTTGAACCAGCCTTGAGACCCTGGGATAAAACCCACATGGTCGTTGTGTATAATTTGTTTGATGTGTTGCTGGATTCTGTTTGCGAGGATCTTGTTGAATATTTTTGTATCAATATTCATTAGAGATATTGGTCTATAATTTTCTTTTCTTGTTGGGTCTTTTCCTGGTTTGGGGATAAGGATGATATTTGTGCCATAGAATATGTTGGGAAGTATTCATTCTTTTTCTATGTTTTGGAAAAGGTTAAGTAATATAGGTATTATTTCCTCTTTAAAGGTTTGGTAGAATTCTGATGTGAAGCCACCTGTTCCCAGGCTTTTCTTTTGGGGGAGATTTCGTATAGTTGATGCTATTTCAGAACTTCATATAGGTTTTTTGTTCAACATTTCTAATTCTTTCTCCCTAAGTCTAGGAAGGTGGCATGCTTTCAAATATTGGTCTATTTCCTTCAGATTTTCATACTTCTGAGAATAGAGTTTTTGTAGTATTCATTAAGGATTTTTTTAATTTCTGAGGAGTCAGTTGTTATGTTGCCTCTGTTGTTTCTGACTGATGGAATTAGAGATTTTACTCTTTTATTTCTGGTTAAGTTAGCCAAAGGTTTATCAATTTTATTAACCTTTTCAAAAAACCAACTTTTTGATTTATTAATCTGTTATATAATCCTTTTGTTTTCAAATTCATTTAATTCTGCTTTAACTTTGATTATTTCTTTTCTTCTGCTGGGTTTGGGGTTGGAATGTTCTTCCTTTTCCAATTTCTTGAGATGTACCATTAAGTTGTTGACTTCTTCTCTTTCCATTGTCTTGAGGAAGGCCTGCAATGCTATAAAATTTCCCTCTAAGGACTGCCTTTGCAGTATCTCACAGGATCTGGTAATTCATGTCTTCATTAACGTTTTGTTCCAAAAATTTGGTAATTTCCTTCTTAATCTCATCCATGACCCAGCTATCATTCAGCATAAGGTTATTTAGTTTCCATGTTTTTGTATGAATATACAGATTCCTGTTGTTACCGATTTCAACTTTTATTCCATGTTGGTCCAAGAAGATACAAGGAATAGTTCCTATTCTTTTAAATTAGCTAACGTTTAACTTGTGACCTAAGATGTGATCAGTTTTGGAGGATGTCCCATGGCTGATGAGAAGAATGTATATTCGGTTTGTTAAGATGAAATATTCTGAAGATGTCTGTTAAGTTCAATTGTTGAATGGTTAAATTCAAATCTATAATTTATTTCCTTAGTTACTTATTGGAGGGTCTATCCAACACTGCCAAAGGGATATTAAAATCTCTGACTATTATGGTGCTAGAAGACATCAAGTTGGTTATGTCTGTTAGCGTCTCTTTTATAAATTGAGGAGCATTCTGGTTGGGTGCATAAATGTTAAGAATTGAAATCTCATCATGTTGAGTGTTGCCCTTAACAAATATGAAGTGACCATCCTTTTCTTTCCTTACTTTTCTTGCTTTAAAGCAGTGGTTCTCAGGCTTCCTATGGCTGCGACCCTTTAATACAGTTCCTCATGTTGTGGTGACCCTTAACCATAAAATTAGTATTTTTATTGCTACTTCATAACTGTAATTTCGCTCCTGTTATGAATTGTAATGTAAATATCTGATATGTAGGATGGCCTTAGGCAATCCCTGTGAAAGGGTTGTTCAACCCCCAAAGGGGTTATGACCCACATGCTGAGAACCACTGGTTTAAAACCTATTGTATCTGCAAATAAAATCACAACACCTGCTTTTTTCTGCTTTCCATTTGCCTGGAATATAGATGACAATCCCTTAACCCTGAGTCTATATTTACCCTTTAATGTAGGATAAGATTCTTGTATGCAACAGATATCTGACCTGAGTTTTGCATTCAGTCAGCCAACCTGTGCAATTTAAGCCATTCACATTAATTGAGAGTATTGATAAGCCTGGTAGTATTTTGGGTGTTGAGTTTTTCAAAAGTCCATTGGATATTTTTAATCCTTTCACCACTGTGGAAGTTGGGATTTGATCAAAAGTTTCTGAGTGAGTTTACTTTGGTGGTAGAGCTTTGTGCTGGTTATTGTGGAGGATGGGTCTGAAAATACCCTGGAGAGCCAGCTTAGTTATGGTAAATTTCTTCAACATGTGAATGTCATTGAAGTGTTTAAATTCTCCATAATAAATGAAACTCAGTTTAGCTGTATACAAGATCCTGGGTTGAAAGTTGTTTTGTTTCAGGAGGTTGAAGGTCAATGACCATCCTCTTCTGGCTTGAAAAGCTTCAATAGAGAGATCTGCAGTCATCCTAATATTCTTCCCCTAGTAGGTTATGGTTTTCTTACAGCTGGCTGCTTGCAGAATTTTCTCCTTATACTAACTTTGGCAATGTTAATTATAATGTTTCCGGGAGATGCCTTATTTGGATTGAGTCGTACTGGGGTTCTGAAACTATCTGCTACCTGAATTTCAGTATCTCTTGCCATCTTTGGGAAGTTCTCCTTGATTATTTATTGGAGTAGAGCATCTATGCCTTTCACAACATCCTCTTCACCTTCAGGAATTCCCGTAAAGCGAATGTTTGCTTTTTTGGATTTGTCCCACAGCTCTCTCAGAGAATGATTCATTTTTGCTCTCCACTTCTCTTCCTTTTTGAGCATTTGGGAGCATTCAAAAGTTTTGTCTTCAATGTCAGAAATTCTTTCTTCTGCCTGCTCCATTCTTTTACTGATGGATTCTACTGTATTTCTCAGATCTTCAAGTGCTGCAAATTCTTTTCTCAAAGTGTCAAAAATCTTTGGTGATTTTGTTTTTGAATTCATTGCATTCTTAAGACAATTTTTGAAAAATTCCCAGAATTTCTAATTCCAACTTTATTTCCATTCTGTTAATCTTATTTGCCATCCAAATTCTAAACTCAATTTCTGACATCTCAGCCATTTGTTTATGAATGGGATCTTCCGGTGTATCACCTTTGCCATACCTTGGAGGAGTTGATCTACTCTGATTATTCATGTTGCCAGAGTTTTTCCACTGATTCCACCCCATGATTGTTTTTCACCATTTAGCTAGATGAGGAGGTAAGGTGAAATTTGACTGGGGGCTCCTGGAGTTATAATTAAATAGCCCTTTGCCAAAGATCTGGGATTGGTGACCACAGCTTTTCCCCTATAGCATTACAAAAGACCCATATAGTACTATAACCTGAGACTCTAGGGACCTGCTTGGTGTGGTGGGGCTAGGTGCCTATATCTTGTATTCAGCTGGTCTCTGTCCAATCCTAGTGGATCAGTGACTCTGGGTTGAAATCTCAGCTGTGGAGAAATACAAGCAACTAAGACACCCTACCCCCCATATGCAATAACTGGAAGAGGAAAATCAAACCAGGTACCACCCTTGAGGGTCCTCAGGTGATTAGCCCAGGTCAAGTGTTCCAAACCAATTGTCCCAGTCAGTACCAACTCTCAAGTGGGAGAGGTCAAAAAGTCTCCAGCAACTAGTTAGCAGGAGTGTACTGGCAGCTCAGGTGTGGCTTGCCCTGGTGCTTTGTGGAGTCAGAAAGGCCCACCCAGCAAATGAGTTAGTCCAGGGAGGTTGATGCCTCCTTCCTCACCTTGCACCTCCATCTCACCCAGTCACTGGTAACCCCTTGGGGCTGTGGCCCAGTTCCCTCCAATGAGCAAATGTACCAGGGGTTTGCACCTGCCCAAGTCACAGGGAGATCAATGCCTCCTATGCCAGGCAGCCATATTCTGTCACCAACCAGCAGGAAGAGCTGAAGCCTGACTACCTCAAGTGTTCAATGGAAGCTGGGAAGTGTCACCCAATTCCAGCCTCACCACAGGCTATTGCTGCTGCCATTTATAGTCTCACAGAATATGCATTCTGTCCTGTCTATGTTCCACCGGAGGTCAGATGCATTTCGAGTTCACAGAAGCTGCAACTCAGCCCCATCCTATGCTGCCATCACAGTGCCTATTCTTGCAGGGCTGGCATCTCTA
Source organism: Arctocebus calabarensis (assembly GCA_963573935.1). Lineage (NCBI taxonomy): Eukaryota > Metazoa > Chordata > Mammalia > Primates > Lorisidae > Arctocebus > Arctocebus calabarensis. The sequence goes on from CAUYON010082743.1 coordinate 15,111, forward strand.
TCTCTGCTGCACTCTGTGTTGGGGTGGGTGCAATTGGAGCTCACAAAGAGCTCTCAGCTCCTGCCCTCCCCTGGGCTGATGCCGGTGCCATGTGTACTCTTGTCCCAACTATGCTCCACTGGGCGCCAGGTGCATCTTGGGCTCACAAAAGCAGCAATTCTGACTCATCCCCATCCTAGAAGTATGCCCCCTCTGCCCACATGTAGTCTATTCTCAGTCCCCACCACACCCCACCCAGGCAGGTACCACCCCAGGCATACCCTTTGCTCACAGAGCCTGTGTTACCATCCCAGACCTGCTCCACCCGTGGCTGCCCCTGGAATAGAGGCCTAGCTCCCTCTGGTTGCTAAGAGAGATGGGAAGTGTTTCTCTAAAATACCACCAGGAGTGTGAGCCCTATTTTACCCACCACCGCTGCACTCTGCCACAAGGCATTGTTACTCCCTCTCCTATTTGGCTCCCTTGCTCCACAGTCTCCGTTTTATACCTGTGCCTCTGATTCAGCACAGACTTGTAGCAGCCCATGCCTTGCCTGTACCTCTCAAGAAATTGCCCAAGAATCTGGACTCTGCAGGGGACAGGCTTCCAGATCTCAGGGTGGGAGTGGAAGGGCGTGCTGGGAGTTCAGAATTGTGGGTAGAATATATGTTCACTTTTATGTCTGGTGGGAGAATGTGAAGACACACAAGTCAGTTCTCTCCGAGGAAGAAGATCCCATTTATAGTGGCTTTCTCCCATGAGATAAAATAAGAAGCAATCTGAACTCTGCTCCCTTGTTTGTAGAAAGTACACTGCAAGCTGTTCTCATGAGGGAGGGTACTCCTGTCCACTTGGCAGTGTGTTTTGTACCTATTGTTTGTTTCCATTGCAGCTTACCTCAACAGAGGTGATGAGCACTCTTCAATCTTCTCAGCTCCAAACCATCAGCTTCCTTGATAAATGTCTATCCTTTAACTCTCCTTCTAGATTTCCTCTGTGAAAATCTGGCTCCAGTCAGCCACTTGTTTCCCTGGATCCCCATGGTTCAAAGGAACAAGTATAGAGTCTTTACCAGAGTATATATGACCCTTCACTAACTGACCACTTACTCTAATCCCCTGACACTCCAGTCTTTCACATGAGGATCCAGACACACAAGCCCCTTCTCTGTACACACTCCCTCCTCTGCATGAGGAGACAGCCATATCTCACATCGCGCTTCCTTGGAAAGCTCCTTTTTGGACCTCTTTGGGGTCACCTCCCATCTGCAGCCTTTCCTGACCCTCCCTCTCCTGTGCCCTGTCCCACACTGCACCCACCCTGGATTATCATCACCATAAGCAGAGGGACTGCTCAGTACTCATGTCTGTTCACCAGATCAGACATCTGTTCACCAGACCTTGATTTTCCCAAGTCAAGGAGTATGTCTCATGGTTTGTTTCTGAGTCTAACAAGTAGATTTGTTTCTGAATCTAGCAATACGTTTTTGTTAAATGAATGAACATGCAAATGCACTGGAGTGATAAGTGCCTTTGTAGCTGAGAAAGAGGAAGAAATTGGATTGCTCCATAAAGCTGTCTGCTACCAATGCACAGAAGAATTTATGGGGCTTTGACCAAAAAAATGATTTACCCAGAGGTAAAGCTGGAAACTTCACACCTGTACGCACATGCTTTTAATTTCTTATAGTCACAAATGAGGAATCTTCCTGCCACCATCCTCAATGTTCTTTGAGGATTAGAATATTAGTCAGTAGAGTAGTGTCAATGCTCAAGCTATAAAAAAGCTTGCTTCTAATTCCCTGTTATCACCTCAGTGTGCAAAATTGATTTTCCTAGACAAATCTGAACAGTGAAAGTTTCATGGATTCATTGCAAATAGGAAATCAGAGCTTGTTGGAATAAACAGTTAGTTCCCTAATTCTAAAGTGCTTAAGCTGCACAAAAGTTGAAAGAGTAGTACAATAAAAACTCATCTGCCTTTCACCTAGGTTACTCATTGTTAAAGATATGTCATATTTTCCAATTTTTTATCTATACATATGTCTATGTATAGATAGATAGAAGGGGCAAATGTTAAAGCATTCAAAATAAGTTACAGATACCATAACTTATTGCCCATAAATATTTCAGCCTGTATCCCCTAAGACATATAAGATAAGCATATGTTTTCTAACATAAGCACAATGCTATTCATCACCATTCTCAAGGAATTTAGTACTAGTAACCTGATGTTATCTAATATACAAAACAATTTCAAATTATCTCAATAATGTCTTTTTCTCATCTTTATTGAGATCTAATAAATATGAGGTGACAAAAATTGTATATATTGAAGGTATATAACTTTATTTTTGATATATGTACACATTTTGTCATAATCACCACAGTCATGCTAATTAACATATCCTTCACCTCACACAGTTACTGTGTTAGGGCATCTTGGGCTACTCTGCCTTAAATTGGGTAGGTTATATGCAACAAAAATGTACCTGTCACAGTTCTGGGGGCTGAGCAATCTAACAGGGTGCCAGCAGATTTGGTGTCTTGTGAGGGCCCACTTTCTTGTTCACGAAATGGTGACTTCTTGCTGCATCCTCACAGTGAAATGGGCAAGGGGTTTTTCTGAGGCTTTTTTGTAAGAGCACTAATCCCACTTGTGAGGGCTTTGTCCCTGTGAGTTAATCACCTCCTGAAGGCCCCCATCTCCTGATACCATTACATAGGGACACAGACATTCAGACAACAGCAGTTATCTCCTCTCTCTCTCATCTGTGTGTGTGTGTGTGGTGAGAATCCTTAAGATCCACCCTCTTATCAAATTTCAATGACACAGTACAGCACTGTTAACTATAGTCATCATGAACACACCCATTTGCATAACTAAAACTTTATATCCCTTGACCACATCTCCCCATCTCCCCTTACCCCACCCCTTGCAGCCTTCAGGAGGTTGAAGGTCAATGACCATCCTCTTCTGGCTTGAAAAGTTTCAGCAGAGAGATCTGCAGTCATCTTGATATTCTTCCCCTTGGTGAATAATCAATCATACTATTCTCTGTTTCTATTGCTCTTCTATTGTGACTATTTTAGATTCCACATCTAAGTGTGATCATGCAGTGTCTGTCTTTCTGTGTCTGGTTTATTTCACTTACCACAATGTCATCCAGGTTCATCCACGTGTTCACAAAGGACAGAATTTCCTTCTTTTCTAAAACTGAATCATATTTTATTATATATTTAAGAAGAAATACCACATACTGGCATTAATCTCTAGGAGTGGATTACTATGCCCCAGTTATCAGTCTCAGAGGAGGACTGTAAACACATTGCCAATTTTTGTGAAGGCTCCTAGTCAGAGGAGAAGTTTTACACGAACCCAGCTGCCAGAGTCCTGTAAATGTTCTCCACTCTGGCAGGGGCTCCAAGCACACCCAGCTGCCATAGTACTCATATCCCTGCTGCTTACATCCTTATGTCTAGTCTGGTGTTACAGAACACTCAGACAAGTCAGGCCTACAAAAGAAGAAAATACTATTCATGGATAGCAAAAGTCACAGATGCCTAGGATCCAGAGAAAACTGTTCCCTCATGTTTTGGGAGTGCTGCATCAAGGAGAGTCTCATCTGTGCATGACCCACTTCACATTGCATCTGAGGGACCCCCAAAAGCATCCTTGTCTAAGTTCCATGACTGAAGGGCATCTGAGGTCACTGGACACAAGCACTTCAGGACATCCTGTTGTAGAACATGAGGACAAGGATGTCCTGTTCCATACTCTTCCTCCTTATCTTGGGGCACTTCATTCTCCACATATTCTGCAGTTAACCAGAGAACTATGAGTGGTGGGGAAAGAGTTGGGTCTGCCAAGGCCATTCCAGGTCCTGAACTCATGAAGTTCATCCCCCCAACCCAAGCACTCCCTTAGCAAAGTCAGTTCATCATCCCTCATGCCCACTAACCATCTGAGATCTGGAAGTGAAGGTTTGTCTCTACAGATCAATTTATCACGTTTTCTGACACATCTCAGGGCAACATCATTGACCCTTAGGCAGAACATGTTCCACTGGGCCCAGGAGAACTACTACAACAAGCAGGATGGCCAGGCCTGCCTAAAGCAGCAATCTAGCTCAGGATCCCAGTAATCTAGATAAGAAGTTTACAAAGAAGTCAAAGAAGGATGCTTTAGACATCTCTGCTGTCTACAATGGGCAGTCCTGTTTCTGGATCTCTTCCCACCATGTCCCTACAATACCTAAGGTGTTTATCCAGGTGCATCAGGAGGTTTTGCCAATAACCCAAATGCTACCCTGTTCTACCAGCAGATAACTACTTATTCATCAATACCAGCTAGTGAGTTCAGTGAGTCCTGAGTTGCTCAAGCCATAGAGTTAGCTCTCTCTGCCAGAGTCAAAGACAAGTCAAGTACCATTTTTTCCAGGGTCTGTACACTTATTCTGGGTAGGAGGTCATGACCATCAGAGTGGAATCACCTGTGGTTCTTCCTGCCTGCATGTTTGAGCAGTGTATCAAAAGTACAGGCTCCTTCCAGTTTAGAGTACCACTTTGCACAAACACGAAAGTCCCAAACAGCATGCTCTGAGGGTCCATAGTCCAGGACATCCCTCAAAGGAACATATAACCCAGAGAGAGGGACACATGTCACTCTGGTCAGGAAGAAGTTACTATAAGAGTCTCTTATATACGTGTACAAAGCCCCCGACTGCTTTAGCCATGAGTTAAGTGGCAGGGTGAAGTTGCATGTTGCAACTTCCCATACCATTGCCAATGTTGAAAGTCTCTCTCTGCTTTTGTCTTTATTCTAGGTAATTCACATTTAGGATATCATTCTCGAGCTAGATCCATTGATGGCCTTTGGGACTTCTATCATATTGGCAATAAACCATGCAAGGACTATTTGCATCTGAGGTGAAATGCTCCAAATATGTGGGTGGCAGATCTGGCAACCTTTCAAATCACCACCTGCTGCTACTGCCAGGCTGATATTCACTCATGTGTAGCCAATCCATGCTACACTGGGTATTCTAAAGGAACAAAAGGGAGAGAGTACCTTCCCCAGTCCTCGCCCACTTCCCCTACTTCCTGTTGTGGGAGGTGCTCCTGTCTATCACATGCAGTGGCTGAGGTACAGCTATTGTAACCCACACTGTCTGTCCTGGTCCCAAGGCTGCACCTTTGTGGCCCTCATCGCCCTCATTGCTTAACTCAGATCTTTCTGCCTCAGTCATCCAGTCCAGGCACGGAGGTCATGTCCTGAACAAATTTGATGTGCCCACCCAAGTGGAAGGATCAAATATCCCTAGTGCCAGTAGAGGACCGTTGCACCCTGATACCTTTTGGTTTCATCCTACACCCCTGTGAGATCCTATAGATGACCAGCTCCCAAAGAAAGCATCACCTCCAGATTACACTCAGGGGCCCCTGTCTGGAGTACCACAATGGCCTGCACCCCTAGGAGACTGGGATGTCATAAGGACAGCCAGTCATGTGGTTTCCTGCTTTAGTCACTGAGCTTTAATAGTCCAGACACTCAATGACCATTCTCCTGACCAAATAGCAAGGCTATTGGTAACAGCCCACGAGTTGGTGAAAATGTTAGCAAGATAGGGTATTAGGGGTGGCCCACATAGCCATAACCCCAGTCCACAGTTTGGCTCATTGGGTAGCATGTCCACATTTAGTTTCAGTCAAAAGGTGGCCAACTCATCAACTCATCAACTGGATTTTGTCTGTGTTAGCTTCACAGAGCACTCAGTAAGCCATGCCATACCACTGGGACGCACATCTCTGAAACTTTGACCCTTCCCTATGGGACTGGTCAAAACTCAGGGGATTCCCCTTGACACCAAGCTGTGCCAGGCTGGGGTTAGAGTGATACAATAAAATGCTTCCAATGTTTTTCTATGCAGCCATCTTCCAGTTTTGTACTCCTCTGAGTTGTTACATATTAACTGTACTCTGGAGCTCTCTCAGTGCTATATTCATTGATGGGTAGTTGTTAAATTGCTGTTTTTGAAGGGGAACAAGAACTGGTACCTGGTCATCCATCATCTTGCTGAAACCACTTCTCTTCAGCTCCCAATGTCTTTGAGCTGTTTTTATTCCTCCTTGACCTACGATCCAAACAAAGATCAAACAGATTCATGTCCTTTAATCTGGAACAGATACTTCCTCTATCTTTTTAAAAAATCTTTATGACATTAACATTTTTGAAGAGTTCAGATCCATTGTTTTAATAAATGTTCCTAAATTTGGATTTGTCTGTTTGCCTCCTCAAATTAGATTTAGATTAAGCTTTGTTGGCAGAAACTTCATGTAAAACAAATTGTATCCTATCAATGAATCACATCAGGGGCATAAAATATAAAACATCAGTGTGATCTATTATTTGGTGATGATAAATTTACCACCCAACTAAATTAGCATCCTCCAAATTTCTCCATTGTAAATGGCACATTTTTCTACTTGTAATTAATAAATAATCTTTGATTTTTAGAAACTCTGATTACCAGACATGACTTGATATCTCACAGAACCCATGAACAGATCCAAATAAGAATTTCTTTATAACCTTGAATAGACAAAGAGCAGAAAGCATCAGATTAGCATTGAGGTAGGAACTCTGGAAGACTTGTACCCTTTGGATACTGTGGCTGGATTGTGTGTTGTCTGTGTAATTTTCTTGCCTTACATTTGTTATGGAGCCACAGTTAAGAAAGAGTGAATTATGAATGAAGGACCTAACTGATGTGAGGAGCTCAAAATCAAGGGGGCACTTCTAAAGCAATTCTACTTTGTCTTCCTTCCTTTCCTAACCCTGCTTACATACTTTTTGACATTTGTATATATTTGCTGGTGAGTGTGTTATTTGTGAGAGGATGTAGGACCAGGAATCTTATATGTTTATGATAATTTGTTTTCCTATCTATATCCCCCTAACAGTGTAACTTAGATAGGGGCAACTTAGATGGACTCTGAAACATATTAGGTTTTGCAATATGTAGAACTTAGAAGATAAAATTGAATGTGTTGGTCATGTAGTAGAAAATAGTTGGGACTAATAAATAACAGCAACTGAATTATTTATCTATACTACTAACAGCTTAAAAAAAAAACTTCACAATTAACTATACTCTGTGCTACACTTTTCACTCATATTTCTCACAGGAGGTATACCTGACTTTGTTGGAAATTTGAACATAGCTATGTAATATAGTCATAGGACTATAAGAAATTTCCCCCATTTTACCTACTGAATAAAGCCACTTCAAAATGTGTTGAAACACTGAACTATTCAAGTGCAAAAAGGACATAGGGGTTTATGGAAATCTGTTACACCTTTGTTCTAAAGTCTTTAATGGAACAGCACTTGTGGCTCGGTGAGTAGGTTGTTGGCCCCATATGCCGAAGGTGGTGGGTTCAAACCCGGCCTTGGCCAAACTGCAACAAAAAAAATAGCCAGGCGTTGTGGTGGGCGTCTGTAGTCCCAGCTACTCAGGAAGCTGAGGCAAGAGAATCACCTAAGGCCAAGAGCTGGATGTTGTTGTGAGCTGTGATGCCATGACATTCATTATTTATTTATTTAGAGACAGAGTCTCTAAATAAATAAATGTCTTTAATGCTTAAAAGTCATCAGGGTTCCTTCTACTATCAAAACAATAATAATATAATTTAGTTATCTTCAAAAGACAAAAATTTGTAAGCCTTGACACATAGTAATAGATTATTTTCCTTTTATCGAGTATTGACCATGACATTACAAAGATGGACATTCATAGCCAAGCCTGGTGGCTCATGCCTATTACCCTATCCCTCTGGGATATCAAAGTGGGAGGATCCCATGAGCTCAGGAGTTGGAGACCAGTCTGAGCAGAGAGACCCCATTTCTACTAAGAGGGCCCTTTGTTTCTATATGCTGAGAAAACCCTTGCGAGACTCTATAACAAATTATTAGCCATGACTGCCTATGGGGAAGGCACCAGAAGCAAGAAGCCAGGAAGCAAGTGTTACTTTTCATTGTGGCCTTCTCTGCTCTGTGAATTTTTTATCATAATTCTATATTATTTTAATAATTAAAAAATACTACTTACACAGTAAAAAATAAAAAATAAAAATAGAGATAATTAGCTGGTTCTTGTAGTGGGTGCCTATAGGCTGAACTAATCCGGAGGCTGAGGCAAGAGGATTGCTTGAGCTCAGCAGTTCAAGACCAGCCTGAGCAAAATGGAGACCCTGTCTCTACTAAAATTATCCAGACCTTGTGGCAGACACGTGCTACTTGAGAGACTGAGGCAGGCAAATGAGCCCAAGAGTTTGAGGTTGCTATGAGGTAGGATGATACCACTGCATTCTAGCCTCTACAAAGGTTTCTGTCCAAAAGGAAAAAAAAAAAAAAAAGATGGATACTCAGTTTTGAATTACTTCCACTTCAGTGTTTCCTGATCCATTATGACTGAACAGTGAGAGTATCTCTACCTTTTAAAGATGTGCTGGCTTAGAACAATGCCTCACCTTACATTTTCTGTAAGTGAAAACAATGCAGATTGTGAACGCTAACAGTATGCAGCCACACAGGTCACCAATGGCTAACCTGTGGAAAGGGGAGGACAGCAGGCAAAGAGTGCAAATGTCCTTACCGGTACTCTACCAATAGAGGGCAGTGCTCTTCTTACAAACTACCTGGTGGGCGCCAAAGTGCATGGCAGGAAGTTACTTTAGAACTTTTAGTTATTTTTATTTGAGCTTTTCAATGTTTCTATTCAGTGTGTTCTTTATAATAAAGACATAGATATACATGAGCATGCATTAATTTTTTATAATTTTTAAATAAAGATATATACATATATTTAGAGTGTGCATACTAAAAAAGATTGTTACTGAAAATGTAACATGAAATGTTAACTGAAATGTAACAAATGAAATATGATTCTAAACTTGTTTCTTCTAAGTTAAACTATGAAACTTGCACCTTTCCAAAATCAAAGGTAATAATAATCACACTTCTGGAAAGTTCCTTCTTCCCTTACATCCAATACAGATAATATCCACTAAGTCCCAGCTCTGTCTGCTAGGTCCTGAAAACACAGTAAAAGCCAAAAGAGAGCTTCCTTGCCCTTATGAAACTTACAATCTAGTAAACATAGTTATTAAATAAACACAGAATACATGTTTTCAAATGATACATTGTTTTTAACCGCCAAGGACAACAAAGTTTTAGAAGAGCAGTGAAGGCCTTTGAACATTTAAGCTGAAATCTAAAGCAGAATACGGTCAGAGACAGGAGAAACCTTTCAATCCTAGAAAATAGTGCAAAGGTCTCCTGAGGAACTATGAAAGATTCATGTGACTGGAGCCTCGTGGGGAATGAGTGAGCAAGCGGGGTGGCTATAGATAGGGCCTGGAGATCATGTGATTTGTAGATTTTATTCTAAAATACCATGAAGACGCTCATTACAGGTTTTAAACGAGAGTTAGAATTCAAATCATTTACTGACATTCGCATTTCGAATTTCCATTACAATAGTGGCCTAAAACGTGTCAGAAGAAACACACTAAAGATTCCAAAAACACGTTTCTTTAAAGAGAAAAGAAAGAAAGCAGTCCGACAGATCTGAAATGCTGTGTTTGGAAAGCCAGAGAGCGTGTAGCTTCGAGCAGCTAAACCCCAGATGGTGAGGTGAGCGTGCGCAGTCCCTTCCCAGCAGGGCAGGCGCGGCGGCTGCGGCGCGCTAGTTGGGATGAAGAGTAGGAGACCGGAGAAAGGCTTTTGCTGGGCAGCGGACTCTGCAGCCCGCCGGGCCCCGCAGCCACCGGGGCTCGGCGCCCAACATCACCGCCCCAGACCGGAGGCCTCCCCAAACAGACCACCCAAAAGGTGACGGCAGAAACGCGCTCTACCCGAGTCTTTCTGGTACACACGCACACACGCACATGCACACACAGGGTCGCGCAGGCGCACACCCCTCGGTACGGATTCTGACGGGGCCAAGCCTCAGGATTGAGCCTCGTCAGCCGCCGTCGCTTGCTCGCCTATCACCGGCGTCGCGGAACTCTGTTCCACGGAAGTGGGCAGCGGATTTACTTGTGCTAATCGTTGGCGCCAGACGCGCTAGAGCGCTGGCCAGCGGTAGAACGAGGAAGTGTCAGGGACCGGCCCTTCCCCTTCCTCCAGAGACTCTGGACCTTTTCGACACCTTCTCCAGGCCTGAGGTTCAGGGCGGGCGCTGTCCTCCGTGTTCGGGGCCACTGTCCAAAAGGCAATTTGTGCCGCCACCGTGGACACCTCTGACCTTGGCTGCGACGTGGGGGCTTCCCAGCCTCCGGACTGGGAATGTGGTGGGAGATGAATAGAAGTGGGAAAAGCCTGGAAAATTCAGCCAGCACAAGACAGGAAAAACGTTTAATGACCAGGCAGGGCTGCTAGTCTTTGGGATCGCGGAGTAGCTGAATTCTCAGGGTGTGCAGTGTAGCTGACAAGAACATCTGACTACGAGCTCTGTGTGCAAGAAGTATTAAGAATGCTGATGGGTGGCACCTGTAGCTCAAAGGAGTAGGGCGCCGGCCCCATGTGCCAGAGGTGGCAGGTTCAAACCCAGCCCCGGCCAAAAAAAGAATGCTGCTTAATTCTGTGGATTCCAGGTTAATTTCTGAGTCTCCTGAGCTAAGTACAACTCACCCTTTCTTGGCTCATCCGATGACCTGGTTAAAAAAGAAAAATTACTCCAGTTCTTCTTGGGGTCCCCCTCCTGGAATTTTTTTCAGTGGGTACTTGGTGGGTACGTTAATGGTTAAGTAACATACTCAAGGTCACGTTGGTATGACTTGAATCCAGTGGCAAAATCAGGATTCAAACCCAGATCGTTGGAACTCTAGAAGCTGTGCTTTTGACTGGGATGCTAGATTCCTTTGAAATGTTTAGCCCCAGCCTTGTTTGAAATCCACTTAGACCACAGTGTCCTGAAGTATAAAGCACACTGGGCACTAGGAGTCAAAAACTAAAACTAGAAGTTAGTTAAGACTGTGTAGGTCTCTGGGATTCAACTGACTGACCTGAGTGAAATGGGCGTGGACTTGTTAATACCCAGGATGCCTTCCAGACCAAATGGTCTAAGAATTTCACAGAGTCTAACTGATCATTTGTAGGCTGCCATTCACCCAGACTATCACAACTGTGTCTTCTGGCTGATGAGACTTTCAGATTGATGTGCATAGATGCAGCAGGTCCAAGGTAAAGGGGCCTCATAATTGCTGGTGGAAAACTAGATTCTGTAAAGGTAAACTGGTGCACACAGATAAATGAGAAATGCTAATGATGGCAGTGGTGGCAACTGTAACATTATCTCCAGCCCCACCCCTTCTTACAGACATAGACCAGGATTTAGTTGTGCCACAGAGGGGAGGTGAGCAAATCTGTAATTAAAATGCTACTGATCACCATTTCAAAGAGAGCCCTCATAACACATAGGGCTGAGTAACTACACCTGGAATGGTCAAGCCCAGTTGAGTTAACATTTCACTTTCCAAAGTATAGGTGACCAAAAGAGCAGACATGCCAGGCACTGCCTAGGGCACATTTGTTGATTCTTTGAAGCCACAAACAGGTAACACACAGAGTGCAGACAGGAGAGTTTAGGTGAAAGCTGCAGTTATTCTCTCCCTCTCTAGGGACATAGTTGGGCAAGTTAGACAGGTTTCTAAAGAGGATTTCAGCTGTGTGCAAATGGATTTGTAGACACAAAGGCCTACCTCCCATGAGATAGGAAAGAGTTTTCTATATAATCAAAATGCTTCCTATTCCAGATTTCATACCAAATAGGAATGGAAGTTATCAATTGCTGCAAATTGGACATTTTTGCCTAAAACCCCTAAAATTTTAGAAGGGGTATTATTTCTATTTAAGGGCAATTTGCAGGCGATGCCCATAGCTCAGTGGGTAGGGCGCTGGCCACATACACCAAGGCTGGCAGGTTCAAACCTGGCCCAGGCCAACTAAACCAACAATGACAACTGCAACAACAACAAAAAATAGTCATGTGTTGTGGTGCTCATCTGTAGTCTCAGCTTCTTGGGAGGCTGAGGCAAGAGAATCGCTTAAGCCCAAGAGTTTGAGGTTGCTGTGAGCTGCGACACCACAGCACTCTAGCCAGGGCAACAGCTTGAGATGCTGTCTCAATTTAATAAAAAGGCAATTTCCCCCATTCTTATAAGAAACATTGCCTCCTTCTTGATTGGTTTGATGTAACCATGTCAGATTGTATTTTTTAAAAAATCAACACGTTGTACCCCACATATGTATAAATGTATTCATGATCTATATGTATTTGACTTAATAAAAACAAAAAATAAAAAAAAAGAAATGTTGCCTCTTTCCACTTCTAGGCTTCTTTTATAGAATCCAGGAAGGTAGGAATTCATTTAACTCATCAGGTAATAGAACTTTAGGCTGAGTTATAAACAGATGACATTCATCCATTGTCATTTTTAAACTTGGAGATGGGACTTCACAATCTTATTGATAAACCACTTCAATGTTTAATAATCCTCACCTTTGGAATTGTTTTCCTGTCTCTCATCTCTCCTCTAACAATGTAGCATTTTGGAATCTTAGATCTGGAAAATAACCTTTAAAGTTCATTCTATTAGTTTTCCATAAATTTGATGGATTATAACATCCAAATTTATTTTCTAACAGTTCTGTACATTAGAAATCCAACACAAATTTCACTAGGCAAAAATCAAGGTGTTGGCAGGGCTGTGCTCCTTTATGGAGACTGTAGAGGTGACCTTTTCCTTTCCTTTTCTGCCTTTTAGAGGCTCACTGAGTTCCTTGGTTTATAGCCCTCTTCTTTCATCTTCATAGACAGAATCTCTGTAAGCATTCATCCCATTTTCCTCTGACTCTGAACTCAGCTTGGAAAGGTTCTCTTATTGTGAGGACATATTAGATTGGGTCCACCCAGATAATCCAGGATCATCTCTCTATTTTTTTTTTTAATTTTTACATCTCTCTATTTTAAAGTCCTTAATTTAATCACATCTATAAAATCCCTTTTTCCACTTAAGATAACATATTCACAGATTCTGCAGATTAGAATGTAAACATCTTTGGGTGGCCATTATTTTACAAACCACAGTTACCTCTTCCAACTCCCTTTCAAAGCTAGAATCTCCTCTATGAGACTTGTGACGTGACAGATGCTTATCTAATGCTGAGTACCTCTACTGATGTGGAGCTTGCTGATTAATGAAGTTGCCAAGGGTAATAGTGACCAATTTTAAAGGTCAGAAAATTATTCTGCTCAGTCCCAACAGTTCCCATACATAGGTCCTTGTCTTAAGTATAGGAAAAAAGAAAAAAAAAAGTATAGGGAAAAAAACCATCTTCTATGTCCAAGAACATACCCACCACATGCAGTTTTTTAAATATTTGAAGATGGCAAGAAGATTCCCCTTCTATTACTTGAACATCTGAACTTCTTTTATATGTGGGTGCTCATCTAGGCTCCAGAGACCCTGTGATTAATCAGCCAGGCAAGTTTCCTACTCCCCTGATGCTTTCCTTCCAGTGTAGGAAACAGGTAGATAATCTGACAGAGGACATTAGCATCATCCCAAGTAACATCAAATCAGAGGTACCAAAATAATTTTGAAAGAATTTTAGATTTTTTAAAAAATCATCTAAATGGACCTTTAAACATTTGTACACATAGCTTATATTTTAGAATTGTTACATTTTATTATTTCTTGCATTCCTTTACAGCAACCCCCCTTGGAAGAGTTGTCTATATTCCATGTTAACAGCGTCTCTCTTCTGGTCTCTTGGCAACTTCTGGTCTCTAGTCAGGCAACAGACACCACCACTCACGTTTTTCTTGTCAAGGTCCTCAGTGACCTCTAAGTTTCTAAATCCTGTGGTCAATTATCAGTCCTTATCTTACTTGACCTACTATCTTGGAAGACATCATCCTCTCCTGGCTTTCCTTCCTTATTACTGAACTCAATATTCTTTATTAGTTCCTCCTTATGTTCTTAACTTCTTAAAGATAAAATTCTCCTGGACTCTGTTCTTATACCTTTATGTACACTAACTACTTTGATGATCTCATTAACTTTCATGGCTTTAAAAAACATTTATAAGCTGATGCCTCTGAAATGCCAAACTTGTAGGTATTTTAACTTGGTACAGGCAATTCAAACATAAAAGCTATTTGATCTCTTAATCTCACCCTAGCCCAAACTAGTTCTCCTAACCAAGTTTTCTCCATCTCAGTAAATGGCAAATCTGTACCAGTCACTTAAACAAGGACCTGATGTTTTTGCATTAGTTATCTATTGCCATGTAACAAATTACCACAAACTTAGCAGCTTAAAGTATCCCACAGTTTCTGTAGGTCAGGAGCCTAGATATGGCTCAGCTAGTCTCTTACAAGGCTTTAATCAACATATCAGGCAAGACTAGGGTCTCATGTTGTTGGCAGGATTAAACTCCTTGAGGCCTGGTGGATTGAATGCCTCATTCCCAGAGGCCACCTTTGGTTCCTTGCTACATGGGCCTTTCTGAAATGACAGCTGTTTCATCAAAGTATGCAAGTGAAGAAGGCAGTATTGAGTAGAGTCCGGTAAGAAGACAGAAATCACAGCATCACATAATGAAATCACAAAAGTGACATCCCCCCAGTTTTGTAATATTCTGATCATTAGAAGCAACACTGGGTCCAAACCACCATCACGGGCAGAGTATTAAACAAGGACATGCTTACCAGGAGGTGGGGATAATTGGGAGCTTTAGAGTCCCACATCATCCTTGTCTCCTCTTTTTCTTTTGCCTATACATCCATTACATATGCAAATTTTATTGACTCTACCTTCAATATCCTCAGAAATAACTATTTCCTACCATCATCACTAGTCCTAGCCATTTTTCTCTTTCAGCCTGATTATTGCAAAAGCCTCTTAATTGGTCTCTCTGCTCATGCCTTTGCCTATTTTCAACACAAAAAAAAATGGAGATAGCCAATTAAAATGTAAATCAGATCATGCTACTTCCTATCTGACTTTTAAAAGCCCACATTCTTACAATGGCCAAGAAGCTTCTATATTATCTTGCCCCTGGTTTCTCTCTGACCTTGTTTTCTGTTATTGTTGTCTGTGTTCACGTCACTTCAGTCTCTTCTTGTTATTTCTCAAACAAGCATGCTCCCATTCTATGGCCTTGTATTACATGTTACCTCTGCCTGATCAACTTCCTGATCTCATTTGAGTCTTTACCAAAATTTCATCTTTGTAGTGATGTGTCCATAAACATGGCTTGAAATTGCAAACTCCATTCCCTTATTCCCCTTCTTTGCCTTTCTTTTTTATCTACAATACTTATCACCAACTAACATGCTTGTTTATAGTCTTTCACTCTGCACTAGAATGTAGCCTCCATGAGAACAGAGATTTCTACCTGGTTCAACTGTTGTATCCACAGCAACCAGAACATAGTAGTGCCTTAATAACTATGTATTTGTTGAATGCATGTATTTAGATATTTAATCCATCTGGAATTAATTTTCATGAATGGCTGGAGATAAGAATGTAGCTTAATCATTTTGTCTTCTAAAGAGATGGTCAATTATCTCAACACTATGTACTGAATAATCTACCATACCTCTCCGATCCCCTTGACTTGAAATGTCTTATTTTATTCTAAATAGAAAGTCTGTTCCCAGGAACATTATTTACTTCTCTAATCAGTTTTTAATGCTCTAGTTTTAGGGCATCCTTTAATGAGGCTTGGCCTACTCAGCACTGGAGCTGGGTGATTCTGTATTCTCAGAAGGAATTTGTGTATTATTACACTGGTTCATTTCCTATCACTCGGTCTCCCTTTGGATTTATAGATTTTACTGTTTCATGCTAAATGACTAAATAATCAGTATGTTGATGATGAACTCATGAATCTACCAGCCGTGACATCTTTTGGGAAAGAGAGATGTCAAACAATGATGACTTTGATGACATTAAGAGTAGTAGATCATTCTTTACAGCCCTCACTTTGACCAGCTAGTGCATGATTTCTAGCTCTTCTCAAAGTCTTTCTGATTCCTGGAAGAGTCACGCATGTGCTTGTACACAAGTTCCCTTAGCTCCCCTCCTCCTTGCATTGTCTTGGGTTACAATATCAGTAAAGATCTGATATTGTAATAAACTCAGGAGTCATCCTGAAAAACAACTTCACATAAGAGCAGATTTTGAGTGTCGAGTTATTTTCCAATTTGAGCTTGGTTTGCTCAAATTGTCTCAATTATGTTACATCTTTAGACATCTAAACCAGGAAATAAACCAGGTTGTAGTTATTTGCCACAGCAATATTACATTTTGCCTATAGGAATGGGAATCACTGATCTCTGCTATTGGTTATCCCCAGGTTCCCTGACTTGATATAGTCAAAAAAGAGGGTGTTCAGAGTTCTCAAGAACCTTATAAAAAGCTGAAAAGGATAATCTATCAATGTCATATCGCTATTGACTCAGACATCCCTGCATTGTGCCACTTTTTTGTTCTCAATTTAGACCCTTGCCACTTACATTGGAGTTTTAAGTTTCAACTCAGCATACACCTTTAGGGATTCAACAGAATTTAAGATTAAGAATCACTGGGAAATGTGGAAACAACCTAAATGCCCACCAATCCAGGAACGGATTAACAAGCTATGGTATATGTACACTATGGAATACTATTCAGCCATTAAAAAAAATGGAGACTTTACAGCCTTTGTACTAACCTGGATGGAAGTGGAACACATTATTCTTAGTAAAGCATCTCAAGAATGGAGAAGCAGGGGAGGAGCCAAGATGGCAGTCTGTAGCCAGCTTTCTGCAGACACTCCTGTCCAGAAGAAGAGTTAAAGGACAGAAATTTAGCAAGAAAGCCAACGGTTTGGAGCTGAGTCAAGAGACAAGGTCGAGGAATGCACATCAACCCTATTGGAGTGACTTGCGACCCCAAGGATACAAATAAAAGGTACAGAGCACATCACCAGGCGGAAGGGAGT
>CAUYON010082746.1:0-20396 GCA_963573935.1 Arctocebus calabarensis
TAAGTCATGGAAGAAGCCCAAGTGCCCATCGACCCACGAATGGATTAATAAATTGTGGTACATGTATACCATGGAATACTATGCAGCCTTAAAGAAAGATGGAGACTTTACCTCTTTCATGTTTACATGGATGGAGCTGGATCATATTCGTCTTAGCAAAGTATCTCAAGAATGGAAGAAAAAGTATCCAATGTACTCAGCCCTACTATGAAGCTAATTTAAAGGTTTCATATGAAGGCTATAATCCAACTATAGCACAAAAATATGGGAAGGGAGGGGTGGGGTGAGGTTGGGGTAGAGGAAGGGTAATTGGTGGGGCCACGCCTATGGTGCATCTTAGAAGGGTACAGGCAAAATGCAGAATACAAATGTCTTCATATAATAACTAAGAAAATGCCATGGAGGATATGTTGAACAGTTTGATGAAAACATTTCAGATTGTATATGAAACCAGCACATTGTACCCCTTGATTGCACTAATGTATGCTGCTATGATTTAATAAAAAAATTTAAAAATTAAATAAATTTTAAAAAGTTAATCACTTAGAAATAGGAAGATATAAATAAACATATTCAGACTTTCTGGATATTTTATAGAAATATGTTCCAATATGTAGGGAATTTTGCTAGTTAACACCATAGCCTTTATTATAAAATATTATTCCTTCTCAGCCTCAAATTTAGACAAGACATCTCACAGACATAAAATTTGCTATTTGATATAAATTATATGGTTGGTGGACATTTTCTAGGTTGTGCTAATTTTATGTCTTTTAACTTTTTATGTCAGATCAAAAATTTGACATAAAAAGTTAAAAGACATAACGTTTTAGCTTTCCACAATGCAACAAATGTGTTAAATGACCAGTACATTAGAACAATGTCCTAAAAATAATGCTTCATTTCATTTTTAACTAATATGGACTGTTGACTATGAAAGTATATATTTTATTCTAAGCAAAGGTCTGCTTGTAATAATTTCTTTATTGTATAGTAGACAGGCTTTACCACAGCTAATTTTTTGTAATATTGTGACTGAACCCAAATTTTATAGGAAATTCTATAATTCTGCTTTTAGTTCAACCTGTATTAAAACCTTCAAGTGAAATAAAATTTCCAACTCAGACTGGCAATGTTCAGCCTTGCAATATATATTGGAGTTACAAATCACATTTAATACTTGAGCCTTCCAGGTACAGGCTACAAAATGTATTTTGCAGGAAAACGCGGAATATTTGTTCCGATACAATGAATCAAATGCAAATTATTCAGTTGAAAATACATATGTGATTTTTAGAGATATTATGGTGTTTCCTGGGGTACATTTATTATATAGCTTTATTGAGGCCTAGAAATTGGCACTGCCTTACTTTATAAAGGAAGATGAGACTAGACTAGTTTTATTTTTTAGTACTGCGTAAGGTAGTTTACTAAACTCTGTGTAAACACACAGTGTCTTTTTGACAGTGTATTTTGCTTTTACTGATAATGCATTGTGCACACAAGCCTGTAAGCATAAAGTTCTCCTCTTAGAGCATGGCAAGCAGGCTCTATGTCTATCTTGAAAGCAGCTGTGTTTAAAAAGTCAGAAGACATCACCAAGGTCTGATGATTTCTAACCAGGGCTCACAGGTCACTTCATTCTAACAAGTATTTATTGGAAGCTTAATCTGTTAGAAGGCAGCCTTATTCTGCGTTATTATTAGTTGCAGTTCATATGCTCTGATAAACAAATTCTGAAATAGTCCAATTGTGGAGATGCCTGGTCTTGACAAGCAGGGAACAATCATGGTAACTAAATCTGAACTCTTGCCCGGAAGTAGGGAACACTGTGTAAGCTCTTTCGTTTTTGAAGGTTCCTAAGAAGTAGACCTGAATGACTGTCAAACAGGATTATACTAGTAGTTGGCAAAAAAAAAAAAAAAAAAAACCTGTAAAATTTATTTATAATTTTTGATGTTATATGCTATTTTGGACATTTTGGACCTGAGATGTGATATATGGAACCACTCATGGTAAAAATGCTTTGGGAAAACCTGAAAGTTCTCCTTAAGACATTCAAGATTTTGCTGTTTGCTGTTTCCATTGAAAAAGCATCAAGACCTAAAGAGCAGTTCCTCTTGTGCATTCAAGGGTCTTCAAAAACAAGAATGATTTTCACAAATGCAATTAGAGTAAATAAAAAAGGAGTAAACAAAAATAAAACCCAAGAAAGCCTATTCACCCATCTCATGGCAAGTTCTTTTTAAATGATCATTTCGTGGGAACAAGGGCTTGATGGCTGCCAGATTCTCACTGAGCATCAATTTTAAATGTATAGAACACAGGATAAATAAAAATCCTGTCTTATCAGTAATTTGAACAGGAGAACCCTTTATATTGAGTTAAACTGACTAACTAAACATTAACTAAGATCCTCCATATACAAGAAACTCTGAAAGATACTGCAACTAAATATACATTTATTAAGAAAAATGCCATAAAAGAAGAAGTTGAACAGTTGAATACATAGCTGAAATTATAACTATAAAATTATCTCTAATGCTTTTTACTTGGCCAGCAGATAATGCCAAGGAGAAATAAAACTAAACATCAGTTTCTCTTCTAGATTTTAGAAAAAGTACATAGAATATTTTTTATATTTTACATTTATTTGATTATAATTATTATTTATTTATTTTGTATTGATTTTATATTTTATGTATACTTATTTTTGTGTTGTCCAATGGTAAGTTAACACATAGTGATCTTTTTAAATATTTAAAATAATTGGTTTTTAAATATTATATTTATTAAAGTTTACATTGAGGATGAGTATCTGAATAAGTAAGAAAATGCCATGAATGCTATGTTAACCAGTTTGATGAAAATATTTCCGATTGTATATGAAACCAGCATTGTACCCCATGATTGCATTAATGTACACAGCTATGATTTAATTAAAAAATAAAAAATAATAAAAAATGATTTTATACTGAAAACAAAAAAAAAGAATGAGTATCTGAATTGTGAGTGTGTCCAGTCTCTGAATGACAAGCCACAGCTTGGAAAACATGTGAATAGCCAATAAATTCTATTTATGTTATTCTAATTTGTCAAATGGATGAAAATACTCTAGGATTTTAGAAACTGATAATCCCCAACCAAACTAATAATGTTTTTTCCTTGAATATGGCTTTCACTAGAAAATCACTTTAATTTAAACCTGTTGGAAGTTTCAAATACTATATGGCAAATTACAACACTGAATAAAGCAAATATATATTTTTAATTTTTATTTTTTACTGTAAATTGACAAATTATAGTTGTATATATTTATGGGGTACAGAGTGGTATTATGATTTATGAATACAATACAGTAAATAACTCAAGCTAGTTACCATATCCATAACCTCAAATGCTTATCATTTTTTACAGTGAGACTATTTGAAATTTACTCTCAGCCATTTTGAAATGTGTAATATATTATCATTTACTGTGTTAACTACATTGTGTGATATATCCACCAAAATACTTGTCTTGTCTTATTGAAGCTTCGTACTCTTCAACCATCATCTCCCCTTTCCTGCAGCTTCTGATAACCACCATTCTATTCCCTGCATTTTGTAGTTTGACTGTTTTAGATTCCATGTATAAGTGAGATCATATGTGTTTGTTTTGTGTGCCAGACTTATTTGATTCAGCACAGTATTCCTGAGGTCTATTCACTTTGTAATGGGGTAGGCAAACCATAGACAACCAATGATATGCAGGGTCTTTCTCCCAAGAACCTAATGCTCAGAGGGCAGAGGTGAGAATGAGAAAGACCAACATTAGGAACCAGCTATCCCCATTTGGATAATCTGAGAGGACTTCAGGAAGAGGTATTTGATTTAAGAATTTCAGACAGGTATTAATTTTGAAAAGACCATGTCAAGCACCCATAGACATCAGGTGCCTAAGAAATATTCTCAGTACTGAGGGGCAGCTGCTGCAGGCTAGAGAAAGAGTGAGGGTGCAGCTCAGAGGCATCAGCTATGTAGCAGGAAGCCAAGGAGGGAGGTGAGTTACGAGTATACAGAACTGGCAGGAGTATTCAGAGGCTGCCAGCGTGATGGGGAGATTGGTTACATTAAACAAAGTGGTAATTGATTGAGAAAATAAGTGTGGGGGCCAAGGAGGAGGATAAAGGGAGTAAATTTCTCACTTTCAGAGAAGTGTATGAATGTGGATAGACAGGAAGGCAGAAAGACTCCTGAGGGTAGAATTTAAATGGTAGATCCATCATGAACTTTTTTTATGCAAACAGTTTAGAATTATATAGAGATATGCACATGTAAACATATGAATATACTTATACGTAGTTCCTAGTTCTGTTTTCTGAGAACTCTTTAAAGCAATGATTCCCCAATAGCAATGAACACATCAAATACCCAGATCTTGGTCTCTGAATACCATCTTCTATTACTAGGAACCAGAATTTCTTAGAAAAATGATTGACTGCAGGATGAGGGTGAGGCACAGCCAGATGAACCTGGGACATTTTGTTGTGCCAAATAGTAAGAAAATACAAACAGACATGGGTATCAGCTTTAAGGGGCCAAATCTATGACATTTAACATCAAAATAATAATGAGAGTAATGAATTGCTAACCCATTGAATAAAATAGAAAATCATAAGTCCATTCCAACATAAAGAAATAAAGAATAATGAATAAATAAATACAAAGGAAAAGCTCCTCCTTATTGTAGAAAGGAATCTAATACATAAAGACAGAATGATGAAATAGAAATAGAAAATAATTCTACTTGACAACCACTGTAGACTGGCAGCTGGGGCAGGTGGAGATCACTCAGGGACACTAAGACTGGCTGGAGGTTTGATTTTTCCCCGCAGAAAACTGATTAATTACAAGGGGGAACGTGGAGATGCCTGATGCCTGGTAAACAGCAGTTTGACCAACTGTTCAAAGACGCGGGGTAAGATGACTCAACATGGGTGCCTCCCCATGGACACATGGAAAAGAGAACAGCATCATTTCTGTGCTATTTCTGTTGAGATTGCATGGACTGGATATGGTCAGGAGAAAACATCATCTAAACTTAAGCGGAGAATGATATTATCAAGTGTATTAGAGACAAGAAAATACCTGAGGTATTGTTCCAGACTGAACTAAAAAGAAGAGGCATGATCACTGTAGTATTTAATAAAGGCAACAAAGCATCCCAGATTGGATCCTGGACCACAGTGGAAAAATGAATATGATTAGAAAAATTGATAAAATTTTTGATTGCTAAAATTGATAAAATGGAATCTGTGGATTGGATGGTAGTACTCTGTCAATGGTGGTTTTAAGATTTGGAGGTTAATATTAAAGTGTTACAGGAGAGTGTCCTTGTTTTTGGAGAAGTAAACACTGACATAGTTATGACCGATGGCACATCACAGCCATAGCTTGCTATCAGAGTTGGACAAATGACAACAGGTATACAAGTATAATAAGAAAAGATGATAGAACGCATATAGAAGCAGGGCAGCTAAGGAATTCTTTGTATGTTCTTAACAACTTTCTTACAGTTTGAAATAATTTCAAAATGAAGTTTAAATATGAAATGTAGTTTTATATTTTTATTATTCAATTTCATTTTTGTGTTAGGCCATGTTTCACTGAAATGACATAACATTAATCACAGTAAATTTGAGGTTTTCCTTCTCCAGGAACGTGTTGAGTGAGAAGACAGACGTGGTGCCAGGGCACGGAAGTGTTTGCCCCCCGGTTCTTGAATCCTCTCACAGGCTTGTACAGACTGAGGTGCTCATCACTCTACCTGGTTTTCTCTTCTGCTTCCACAGTGACAACCCCTGGAGGACACTCCTGCCTGTCTGCACACGCCACCCGTGTCTGTCCTGCACATGTTCCCTTTTCCACTAGGCATAGTGAACAAGTATCTCTTCACCTATTTTTAAGCTGTTGCCAATCAAGAAAAACAACTGAAAACTTTAGAATATGATGATATATGCCTGCGTGTGTCCGTCAGGAGTCTCCAGAGAAACAGACCAATAGTGTGTGTGTGTGTGTGTGTGTGCATATGGGAGTGTTGCAGGAATGTAGGCCTGGTGGAGAGAGTCACCTGAATACCAGTGATAGAAGAGGAAGGGGTTTTATTTCATCTGGCTAGAATCCAAAATACCCAAGCTCCCCATGAGCTCTGTCCCTGTTCTTTTATTGGACTCACAAGTGGACAGACAAAGAAATTACCATATTACCTCCCGTTAGAGGTGTCAAATCATGTGCAGGGTTTACAAAAGCAAGCATTAGTTTCAAGGACCCAGTTTTAAAAATTCTTAGCATGGAGAGTACCTTGCAGGTGTGTCCTTGGGCTTCTGAGAGAAACTGTGTTTTTCCAGACTTCACTTGTCCCAGGTTTCCTCTCACAGGTGGGAGAGATTGATTTAAGGAATTTACTCACAAGATTGTGAGGGCTAACTCAGAAACCCATAGGACAGTCAGGAAGGCTGGCAACTCAGGTAGGAGTTAAGAGTAACATTGCAATTTTGAGACTGAAATTTGCAAGGCAGGACTGCAGGCTAGAACTACAGGCAGGATTTCTATAGCACAGTCTTGAGACAGTTTCTTCATCTCTAAGAAACCTCAGGTTTGCTCTTACGTCCTAATTAGATGAGCCCTACCCAACTACAAAGAACAATCTTTCTCAGAGTCACCTGATTGTAAATTATAGTCACATCAACAAAATACCCTTGGAGCAACATCTAAACTAGTGTTTGACGAAAACACTAGACACCATGGGTCAAACCAGGTTGATATATAAAATTAGTGATCATACTCCATATCTTCTAAAAAATTTTTAAATTCTTAGCAAATTATTTTCAGAAAGATTATATGAAAACATGAAATGGCTATTTAGAAAGTTCATATCCAAAGTGTTGCACTTCTAAGACATACAAATACACAGGCATGCGAGACTTAAAAACATATCCAGAATTACACCCAGAAGTTTACTGCTCATTGATAGAATTTATTCAAATATATATGTAAATGAATGACTAGGGTTTAACTACCCTAATCCTAATTTTAACCCTAGAAAATTTTAAAGGAGGAAGACACTTAAAAAAAAGGCAGTGGGCAGAGCCTATTGCTCAAAGGAGTAGGATGCCGGCCCCATATACTGGGGGTGGCAGGTTCAAGCCCTGCCCTAGCCAAAAACTACAAAAAACATAAAAATTAGGTGGAAAAAAGAAGGAGACAAATTGACAAAAGATAGTAAGAAAGGTGAAAAAGAATGAAAAGACATAACTAGCGATAAAGAGAGGATTTTTTCTTTAAATTTATACAAATAGTAGAGCTAGGATAGCATATCTAATTAGAATTAATTTGAAAACAGCATCATGAACAATTAGGGTTTGTCCAAACACACCCTGCTTAAAAAGAAATACTAACTTCATAAACAATAACAGAAATAGGTCTCATAAAAGAAATTGCAGAGCTTGTTACAATTCTAAAAGATCCTATGTGTAGCAAAACAGAGGATCTAAACATAACATGCACATCCAGGGAATGTCCCCAAATTACACAGATTATTTGTTTATTTGTATTAAAAGCACAAACTCAAATATTTTCACTTTGCAAACTTGTTTTTCCTTGCCAGCCCCTGTTCTTCCTCTAACTTTGTTTATCTCTGCCATACATGCATCCACTTTAAAGTTAATGAGTTTGGAAAGAAATCATGCAGTAAGCATTTGAGGATAAAAAGGCGGGAAGATTCAAGCTAATTCACCATGGAGATCAGCCACATTCTGTCCACAGCCTTAGCACCATTCCTTCTTGCATATTGAAAAACACCATTAGTATATTTTCCACAAATTAAATGGATTGGCTTAATCCCAGGAAACTGCACTTGTTTCTTTGCATAGGTTAAAATGCTTAAAATTTTAAGTTTTTGTAGAATAATTTGAATATTTTACTTGTGGAAGTGACTTCTCTACTGGGTTTTCATAATTATATTTTACTAATAAAAATGTAAAAAAGTAATGTCCCTTGAGCTTACTCTTCAGAATTTGACTTTAAGATCCAGGACTTAAAGTCAAGAAAAGATTCCTTATAAATTAGTAATTATTCAGAGAAAGGTTACAAGCAGAGGAGAAAAATTAGATCCAGGGCACAAGTTAAAGTGTAGCTCACGACCTCCATGCTTTGTCTTCCTGATCCGGCAGCAGTAGGCTTGAGTGCACAACCCGACTCAGCGCTGCAGTGTTTAAAATGGCACACCCGTAAATGCTGAGTAAGCGGTTTTCTTGTAACACTGGTTGATTGTAAATAATTAAGATAATACTATCCTAAATAATAGCATTACTCAAAACAAGAGCATCATGTGGGTTTCATCAAATAATTTAGCTTGACCCTGTAAAACTGGCTGGACAGGTAGGTAATAGTAACATAATTTTATCAACAGGAAAATTATGATTTAGTAAATTTAAGCACCTTGACTTAAGCAGGTGTAAAAGATACGACTAGGGCCATTATTTCAGACTTCAAAATATTGCTCTTTGTGCTTCCCTAGCTACCTATAATTTGAAATGACTATACCAAGAAAGTTTTTTTGGAGGGGTTGGTCTTCATTTGGTTGACTATACACATTTAATCACAAAACTAGCATTGTGGGTGTTCTAAATTACTGAAATCCATAACTTAATACAAGATACATAATATTTTTTTGTCTGAATGACCACTTAGAATGTCTTCTGGGGGTGTCTATAAGGGTGTTCCGAGAAGAGATCGTCATCTGAATTGGGGGACTGAGTGAAGCAGAGGTCCTCCCCTCTGCCCCCCCATTAGTACCAGCTAATCAGCAGAGGGCCTGAATAGAACAAAAAGGTGGAGGAAAGTGGAATTGGCTTCTCCTTACTTCCTGAGCTGTTACCAAGTTTTCTCCTGGTTCTTAGGCTTCCAGCTCTAGACTTAAATCTATACCGTTGAATTTCAGGCTTTTAGGCTTTCGAACTACACACTGGCTTTCCTAGGTATCCACAGATCATGGGATTGCTCAGCCTTCATAACTGCATAAGCCAATGCCTTATATTAATAATAAATCTTTTTATATACATATATGTTCCTAAATATATGTGTATTTCCTTCTTTAAATAATGATTGGTAGGGATATATAGACAGGTTCTGTTTCTCTTGAAAACTCTAGCAAATACGGCTACTAAAAGTGTTGTACTCCATGGTGTTTTATCAAATCATCACATTCAGTCTATACATGTGATCCCCAACCCCTGTGCCTCTGCTTCGGATTGGTACAGGTCTGTGGCCTGTTAGGAAATGGGCTGCACTGTCGGAGGTGAGCAGTGGGTGAGTGAGCAAAACTTCATCTGTATTTACAGCCACTCCCCATCACTCACATCCCCCCTGAGCTCAGCCTCCTGTCACATCTCCTACCCCCACCCCTGTTCCTTGGAAAAATTATCTTCCATGACACTGGTCCTCAGTGATGATAATGTTGGAGACCACTTCTCTATAGAATGGAAACTATTCCATTTCTCAAACTAGAAAACTGAGGCATAGAATTTGTCTGCTATAAAACAGGATTGAAAACTAGTTAAATGTGACTTTGAAGTCACATTTTCACTGTAGTGCTCCTGCCCAATATTCAATTTAACTAAGCTACGTAAATGTAGATATCATGAGGTTGGGTAATTCTGGGTTACATGTAACTCCCAAGACAGCTCTGATCATTGCAGCAAAATTGAAGCATGCCTGGAGGCACTCTATGGATTTTTTGGGGGGGAGTTTTTTGAGGAGTGAATTTTTATCCAGTAATTTTTACCCTGTCCTGATTCACAGCATTATTACAGGATGTCAGCCAGTGCTGCTTGGTCTTTGTAATTTAAAAGTTATTTCCTTTGCTATGTTATGATGGATTTTCTTGTGTGTACACATGAATTTGTACTTTCTGGTTTTTCCTATGACTTCTTCTAGGACCTGAAACTCCAGTTCTCACAGTAAATGGAAACACTTTAATAAAGAAATATGTGGCCAGGTGCTGTGGCTCTTGCCTGTAATCCTAGCACTCTGGGAGGCCAAGGCTGGTGGATCGCCTGATCTCACGAGTGTGAGACCAGCTTGAGCAAGAATGAAACCTCATCTCTAAAAATAGTCAGGCACTGTGTTGGGTGCCTGGAGTCCCAGCTACTTGAGAGGCTAAGGCAAAAGAATCGCTGAAGCTGAAGAGTTTGATGTTGCTGTGAACTGTGATGCCATGGCACTCTACCGATGGTGACAAATTGAGACTCTGTCTTAAAAAGATAAAGAAAAAACAAAAGAAATATGCGTAATACAAGCTGGAAATAGGCATTGGTCATAGTCTACCTACAGGGTTCAGGTCTCCTGGTAGGACAAGTTCTAATAAAAAATGTTGGCCATTTCTCACTAAGAGTCTCTCCCCACACATAGCAGGATACCCTCTGACAATAGCATTACAATTAAATAGCATTCATCTTTGGTGCTAGTACCTTTCACTGAATACATATTCAATAAACATAGTGAATAAATGTAAAATAATCCTAAAAGTTTCAAGTAAGTATTACAATAACTTCACAAGGCTATTGATTCTTTGTGATTAACTTAAATTGATTCTTCTTATAAAATTCATATTTATCATCAAGAAAACACAGTTCGTAAGAGAAATACATTTTCAACTGTTGCACAAAGGAATTAAATACTCAAACCTATGATGAATCAGGCCTATAAGAAATCTTAGTGTTTGAAATAGCAGTGTTTCCTGACTGCCAGAAATAGTAGTGTTTCCTGATGGCCAGAAGTACTATATCTCTATTGGGAGTTCTCTGTCTTGTTTGTTATATGCAGAATAAAGTTTTTATGTAACTTCCATGTATCATATATTTAAAAAGTCATTAAGACAGCTTGGTGCCAGTAACACAGTGGCTACAGTGATAGCCACGTACACCAAGGCTGACAGGTTTGAAACCAGCCTGGGCCAGCTAAACAACAGTGACAACTGCAACAAAGAATAGCTGGTCATTGTTGGCAGGCACCTGTAGTCCCAGCTGCTTGGGAGGCTGAAGCAAGAGATTCACTTAAGCCCAAGAATTTGAGGTTGCTTTGAGTTATGTTGCCATACCAAGGGCAACATAGTGAGACTGTCTCAAGAAAAAAAAAGTCATTAAGACAGAGATATTCCGTTTCTAGGTTTGGGGCCATATTCAATTGCCCACCAGAAGCTCTGCAAAGAGAATCACAATGCCTACTGTCATCCAAATGTTTAATAGATCACCCAAATGACTGAATAAGATGTTATACTGATAGAAAGAAAAATAAATAAAACCTATTTTAAGAAAGAAGTAACTCTGGGCCAGGGGCAATGGCTCACACCATTCAGGAGGCCAAGCCGGAGGTATTGCTTAAGGCCAAGAGTTGGAGACCAACCTGAGCAAGAATGAGGCTCGGTGTCTACACAAAAAATGAAAAATTAGCCAGGCTTGGTTGTGCATGCCTTATAAGCCCAGCCACTTGGGAGGCTGAGGTATGAGGATCAGGATTGCTCAAGCCCAGGAGTTTGAGGTTGCAAAGAGCTATAATGATGCTACTGCACTCTAGCACAGGAGACACAGCAAGACTCTGTCATGAAAAAAAAAAGTAAGTCTGCAACATTTCTTTGATAATGCATTCATATTTCCTTTATGTGTAGCTTGACCCCTCATCTCCCAGTACTAGTACCAATAATATAACAGTAGGCAACTATCGGAAAACAAAAGCCCCTAAAAATATATTATTATTAAATTATAGGACACCTAACACCAAAAATATTTTTCTAACTGTAATTAATAACTGGAAAATTAAGAAAGATCTTCAATTTTTACTCTGGTTTGAATATGTGTTCCCTCCAAAAGTCATGTTGAAACTTAAGTTTCATTGAGGCAGTATTAAGGGGCGGGACTTTAGGGGGAAGTGATTAAATCATCACAGCTCTGTCTGGGAATGGATTAGTGCCTTATAAGGGCTGGAGGGAAGTAGTTTAGACCCACTTTTATATTCTTTCATCATGTGAGAACACAGCTTTTGTCCTTTTTTAGCCCTAAGCAATGCCTATTAACTGGAGATAGCATCCTTTACATTAAAATTACATGTAGCATTTTATAGTTAATTTTAGAAAAATAGTGAACATAAATCTTTCCCTAAATCTGAGAGGTTTTCTCCTTGGAGTAAATTTTCTTGTGATCTCTTTATTATATATCACCTATCTCCAGTATTTCAGGAAAAGGGCCTTTGCTGTGTTATGTTTTATAAATCCAAGTTTTCATCGACAGGATGGCATTTAAACTGAACTTAATGAATGAATACAAATTTTCTGGGTAAGGAAAGGTAATAAGGAAGAGAAAGTATTCCCTAGTGAAGAAACAACCAACGTTAAGGAAGTGGTGTGTAAGAGTGATGAGGACTCAAGACACAGTCTTCAAAGGCTCTTGTAGTGCTCCCAGTAAAGGAGGTTCAACAGTGAACAGTGACAGTTGGAAGATTAAAGAGATTCAAGAACACACTAGTTACAGCAGCTGCATGACTTAGGGATGAACAACATGAGGGCAGTCAGAAGAAACAAAGAAACTGCACATGACCTCTGTAGCATAGGAAGTTGGATGGCCTTTAACTGAAATTATTTGAAAATACAGGAATAGGATTATACTTGAGTTCTGGCTTTTTAAAATAGTCCTCAATTTGCTATAATTTATAACCAGTGTGATCCTTCATTCTTAAGGATAAGCTAAACCTCAGTAATTTGCTCCCAACTGATAATATATAACAAAGGCAATGTGATGTCTTTTGCATGATTCAGTGCTGCTATGGTTTGAATGTGTCCCCCAAAGTTCATGTATTAGAAACTTGATCCCTAAAATGGCAGCATTGAGGGAGAAGGTAATGGGAAGGATTTTGGTCATGGAGGCACAACCCTCATAAATGAATTAATGTTGTTATTGTGGGAGTGGGTTCATTATTGCAAGAATGAATAGGTTCCTTATAAAAGGGCAAATTTGGACACCCCCCAGCCTGCACTTTTTCCTGCCTATCTGCCAGGTTATGATTCCCAGCATGATATGACACAGCAAGAAGGACATTGCCAGATGCCGGCTCCTCACTCTTAAACACCCCTGCCTCCAGAACCATGAGCCAATAGATTTCTGTTTATTATAAATTACCCAGTCTGTGGTATTCTTTTAGTGTACACAGGCTGCTATTACAAAATACCATCAATTGAGTGGCTTATAAAAAACAAACATTTATTTCTCACAGTTCAGAAGCCTGGGAAGTCCAGGATCGAGATGCTGAAAGGTTTGGTGTCTAGTGAGGTGAAGTGTCTAGTGAGGTGTCCCTGGCTCATAGATGGTGCTTTCTGTCTTTATACTATGGTGGCAGGGAAGTTGTCTCTCTCTGGCCTTTTTTATAAGGGCATTAATCCCATTTGTGAGGGCTCTGCCCCTATGACTTAATTACCTCCCCCAATCCTGCCTCATTAGGGATCAACTTCACTATGAGTGAGATTCTTAACATATGAATTTGGAGAAGACATGTACATTCCAACCACAAAACTGGACTAGAAATATTGTGACTTCCATCTTGCTAGAAGATTCTCTCTTTTTCTGACTTTGATGAAGCATGCTGCCATATTGGAAAACTCTAAATGGCACATACTGAGTATAATCTTTGCCAACAGCCAGCAAGGAACTGAGAACTCTGTCCAACAACACTTGAAGAACTGAATCCCACCTGAAATCATGTATGTGAGATTCAAAGAAGATACTTCCCTAGTTGAACCTTCAGCTGAAACTATAGCCTTGACCAAAACCTTGATTATTGTCTTACAAGAAATCACAAAGCAGGGAACCCTGCTAAACTCTGCTCAGATTTCTGATCACAAAAACTGTGAGATGATAAATGTGTGATATTTTAAGTTATCAACCTCTAAAGTAATTTGTTTCACAACAATGAATAACTAAAATAATATTTTAAATCATGGGAGAAAAATAGATTTATTTATAAGCTATCCTGAGATAAATCTTTGAAGTAAATAAAGAATTTCTTTGAGCATCTTTAGGTTCCTGTCCTCTCTTTCACGATATTCCTGGATTCCCAGACTCTTAGTTCTTTTATCTGCCAGCTGTCTCTCTGTCAAAAGGAAGTTAATCTGTCTGTCAAATTTATTCCTGGAAAAATTATTTGGTCATCATGTGCTAATTTGGGAGAGGGAATGTTTATATTTGAAGAGAGAAGACAGGGAGAAATTCTTTTTATATTAGGCACTGATATTTGTAGGTAAGAATTTTACTGTACCCACAAAGCCTCTTAAGTCACACTATATGGGTGAATTTAAATATAAACTTTATGTTTTTATTGTTTATGTGTAAGTATAATTTTTATTCTATTCTAGGTTTACTATTGTAGTTTAAGATTCCCAAGAGTGAGCAAAGTATAAATTATATCAAAACAAGCTCATGAATAAATTACCTGTGTAAAGTATCTTTTACTTGCTAGATTGATTTGGTGGTTTAAGGCTGGCATTGCTCAAATCTTCATAGTAATACTTAGGTAACTTCTGAATGCTAGCCCAAGGCACGGGTCATAAATGCATCAGTAGAGCAAATGCTTTTCTTTCTGATAAATTTTATTAGACAGCCTGAAGTGTTTAATTATGATTCTTAGGTAAAATAACATATATTTTTCATATTATACATTTCAGGGAAGACTTACTGGAAATTTTTATTCCTTTGGAAGTAAATCAAAACATGTTTCTATATTATTATCCCATAAAAGGAAATGAATTGAAAATGTGAGTGAAACCATAGTTGCTCCACTAATGCTGCAGCTTTAGCAACAGCACATACCAAGAAATTATAGATACTTGCAATATATTTTTGATTATCTGCTAAATAGCTCTGCAGTAAAAGGAAATTAAAAGGAAAGTCCAAATTATCTAAGGGCACAAAATTGCATTTATTAATAATTTCTCTTTACATGATATTAAGAATTTTCTATATTTTCATAAATAAAAATATAATTTTAGGGTACAACACTTTTAGAAAAAACTGTTTATAAAAACATCCATCATTCACAATATCTACTACACTTCCAACAAAAGAGATCCACTCATGATCATCACATCATTTATTCCTCTTTGAATATTCCTATCAATGAAGAAAAATCCTAAGTCTTTCAGAACTATTTCTTGAGTTTTCAAAAATTTGGATTTCTAGTAACTGGACTACAGAGGTTATGATTCATAGCCTAAAGATAGGACTGGACATGTGTGCCCTACAACATAGTTTCTGTAATTCTGTGCACAGCCAGAATTGAAGGTCACAGGTCATTAATATTTTTAGATGCAACTCTTTCCACTTCAGCAACTGAACTGTCAATACTGAAGAGAATGGATTCTTCTCAGACCTTCAAGATATGTGAGAGGAATATATATATGCGGATATTCAAGTCAATTTTTTTTTTAATGAGACAGAGCCACACACTGTCTCCTGGCTAGACTGCAGGAGCATCATTACAGCTCATTGTAACCTCAGATGCCTGGGCTCAAGCAACCTTCCTGCCTCAGCCTTCAGAGTAGCCGAAACTACAGGTGTGAGCCACCAAGCCTGCCTAAATTTTCTGTTTTCTGGAGATATAGAGACTTTCTTTTGCTCAGGTTGGTCTGGAACTCCTGACCGCTAGTGATCCTCCTGCCAGGGTTCTAGAATTACAGGCATGAGCCCCTAGGCCCAGCCTCAAGTGCCTTCTTTATGAACCAATTTTATGACTCATTAATCTTCTCAGAAAATGGTGGACCAATAAAAGGGGTCAGAGTTTGGTGAAAGAGTAAAAATGTCATGACAAAAGTATCTTTAGGGAAAGTTATTTTCCTTGATTCTAATGAAAGGGTGGCTATTCCCTTACCTTAAACCTTCTAAGGGAATAATGTATTTCAAGAGGACCACTCTGATAGTTGAAATGTGATTCCTGAAGTTGATTCACATAGAAGATAGGTGCCAAATCATGCCTGAGACAGTGAGGCTGACAGTGACCTAAAGAGATGGTCTAATAACTGCCTTTAAACAAAACCAGGATGCCAGTGCTGTGTGGCCATCAGGCTGCTCTCTCAAAAGTGGTCAGGGATAAAGGGTCACTCTGTCTTGAGTCATCTAGTGTCCTATGTTATAGGGTTCTTCTAGGGGCAAAAACATCCCATTTTTTTTAAAAAGGCTGGATAGCTAGGAAATGCAGAAAGAGCCTAAGTCCCCATGACTCACCAAAAGAGAGATTCATGGTTCATCTGCTGGTGTCAAGAGAATCAGAAAAGGGCACAGGAACCTCCAAGAGCCCATGAAAGGGCACTATGAAAGAATCACCTATTAGAATGAGAGGACACAGTTGGCTAATGATAGTACAATTTCAAGTCAAAATTCTCCAAATCCCTCACTTCCTTTTTCTTTTTCTTCCTCCCTTTGATCCATCAGGATAAGAAATGGCAATTAGCAAATGGAGGGGCAGCTAACAGAGAGATGAGGAGGGTGATGTCGTAGTTCAGAACTTGGTGAACAGAGAAGACACCAGGTATGACCTCAACATTACTGCTGATATCCATGTCTAAGGCTAGCTCAAACTGGGGATGGAGAAAATAAGCTTATAATTGTTATTAATATAGAATAAGACACCCTATTTACCAAATTGAGACTATATTCTAGTTAATGAAAGATCTTTTGTATAAAAATGACAAAGATCTCAAAAGCAATTGAGCAAAAACAAAAATAGGCAAATAAACTTAAAATAAAACGCTTCTGCACAACAAAAGAAATAATAGAGTAAATAGACAACCTACAAATATTCACAAACTATACATCTGATGAAGGACTAATAGCCAGAATCTACAAAAACTCAAACAACTCAATAAGAAAAATAATAAATAATCCATTAAAAAGTGGGCTAAAGGGCAGCACCTGTGGCTCAAGGAGCAGGGAGCCGGACCCCATATGCCAGAGGTGGCGGGTTCAAACCCAGCCCCGGCCAAAAACTGCAAAAAAAAAAAAAAAAAAAAAAAGTGGGCTAAAGACATAAATAAACATTTTTCAAAAAAAAAAAAAAAGACTTACAGAGCAAGATGGTGGCTGAGTAACAGCTTCCTTGCAACTGGGCAAGGTGAGACTGGGGAGAGAAGACTTCAGGCATCTCTGGTTAGTGGTATCTGCTCTGAAACATCCCTTTGGGGACATAGGGAGTCAGCATGAGACTTCTGGACCCCATGAGGAAGGCAAAAGCAGTGGGAACTGGCAAGTGGTTGTGCGTGTCGGTTTAGTCTAATCCTGTCAGCAGCTGTAAGTACAGCAGCAGTGAGATTGCAAACTAGAAAGGCCTTACCTGTGAACTGTTTGAGGTTTTTTTGGACGTGGCACTCAGTTGAACTACATTGAGAGAAATTGGGCAAGAGTGTGGAGGACTTTAAGTATTGTCTAGGACCCCAGACTGAGATGCCAAGCCAGACAGAGCTAACAGTGTTTGGCTGTGGGCCATATGGAGCCATTATGGGAGAACTGCCCCAGCAAGCTCCACTCTCAGGGTCACGGAACAAGCATCAGGTGGGAGCAAGTAATCTAGTGACTGAGCAGCCTAAAGGCAGGGACTGAGACGCCTTGCAGCCTTAGCCCTCAGGTGCATAGAGTGAGACTGATTTTGGCACACTGGGTAAGTGGATAGCCACTTAAGGAGTGATCCCAGCTACAAGTGCTTTCCTGGGAAAGCTTTTGCTTAGCCCAGGTTAGCAATTTAAAGTGCCTTTTAAGTGGGTTGAGGAGAGATTTAGGTTCTCTACGCTGCAGGGTTTGAGAAATCATTAGAGGCCTCCAGTCTCCATTTCGTACAGCCGTATCAGCATTGTGATTAACATATCATACCCCAGAAGATCACCTGTTGCCCAGACAATATACAGCAAGATATATATACTGCTTTGTTTTTGGTTTTGTTTTGGTTTTTGTTTTTAATTTCAACATTTTCCCTATAAATTTTTCTTTTATTTTTTCTTTCATTTATTCTTCATTTTTCTAGTTTAAATATAATTTTCAATTGTTGCTTTTTCAACAATTAAACATTAATTTTTGCTAGTGTTTCTACCCCGATTATTTTGTTTTTCCCCCAATTTTAACCCCTTAAAGTTTTCAGTTTGCTCGTTTTGGTTTGATTTATTGCATTTTTGTCTTTCCTCCCTACTTGGTGGAGATGGGGTACTGTGTCCAAACAGGCTGGTAAAGAGTTGCTGACCTTAAGGGAACCACCCAACCCAGTGCCCCCAGAGGTTGGGGGTTCTTACGGTTGGATCAAAGTACCCTACTGTACACCTATATTGTTCCTATCCCCCTCTTTTTGTGCCTCTCTTCTTTTTGTCAATAGTCGCTTCTACCCACCACCTCTCCTTTCTCCTTTTTCTTTTCTTTTCTTTCTTTTTTTTCTTTCCTTTTTTCCCTTCTTGCTCTTCAATCTTCTCATCCTTCTGGTCCTGTATGAAAAGGATTCTTTGAAACACTGGTACAGAGGCACAGGAATTTAAAGAGAAGGAGAAAGTGAAAGGAAAATTAGGGCAAGGAAACAGATAAAAGAAATCACTCATGAGGAAGAATCAGCAGAAAACTCCTGGCATCATGAAAAAGCAGTCCAGAGCAACCCCCCCCCCCCACCAAAGGGATTGGGTGGTAGCTCCTGCAGAGGATTCCACCTATAAGGAAATGTTATAAATGACAGAAAGGGGATTTATAAGACAGATGATGAAAACAACGAAGGAAAAGATGGAAACAACGAAGGAAACTGCTGATAAAGTGGAAAACAACCAAAAGGAAATCCAAAAACAAAATCAAATAAGAGATGAACAATATGAAGAAAATAGAAAAGATATAGCACAGCTGAAGGAACTGAAGCAGTCAATTAGGGAACTTAAAGATGCAGTAGAAAGTATCAACAACAGGGTAGACCTTGCAGAAGAAAGAATCTCAGAGGTAGAGGACAAAGCTCTTGAGGTAACTCAGATAGTTAAAGAGGCAGAAAAGAAGAGAGATAAGGCAGAACGTTCACTGACAGAATTATGAGACTTTATCAAGTGTTCAAACATACCTGTTATAGCTATCCCAGAAGGGGAAGAAGAAGGCCCTAGGGGAATGGAAGCCATAATAGAGAATATTATAAATGAAAATTTCCCAAATATTACCAATGATTCTGACAATCTCCTTTCAGAGGGATATCAGACCCCAGGTCACCTCAACTTTAACTGAGCTTCCCTAAGACACATTCTGATGAACTTGTCAAGATGAAAATCAAGACAAAATAAAAGGTTCCTCAAGCTGCCAGGACTAAGAACCAGTTGACCTACAGGGGAAAATACATCAGGGTGACTGCAGACTTCTCTAATAAAACTTTCCAAGCAAGAAGACAATGGTCATCTACTTTTAATCTACATAAACAGAACAATGTCCAGCCCAGAATTCTATATCCTGCAAAGCTAAGCTTTAAAATTAACAGAGAAAGCAAATCATTTGCTGATATGAAAACATTGAGGAAGTTCACCAAAACCACCAGCTCTACAGGAAATACTTCAATCTATTCTAAACACTGACCGTCACAATGGATAAACAGCCAAGTAAAAACTCAAAAATTAAAGGACAGAACCTAACTTCCACACTGATGCACAAGATAAAACTAAGCAAAGGACTCTCACAAATAAAATGAAGAGAACACTACCACACTTATCAATTATCTCAATAAATATTAATGGTTTGAATTCCCCACTGAAGAGGCATAGGTTGGCTGACTGGATTAAAAAACACAAGCCATCCATTTGCTGCCTGCAGAAAACACACTTAACTTCAAAAGACCAATTAAAACTCCGGTTAAGGGATGGAAGATAATTTTTCAGGCAAATGGAATTCAGAAGAAAAGAGGAGTTGCAGTCTTATTTTCAGATACATGTGGATTTAAAGTAACTAAAGTCAAAAAAGACAAAGATGCTCACTTTATATTGGTCAAGGGAAAAATACAACAAGAAGACATTTCAATTCTAAATGTTTATGCACCAAATTTAAATGCTCTGAGATTCTTGAAACAGTCCTTACTCAGTCTGAGCAATATGATATCCTATAATATCATAATAACAGGGGACTTTAACACTCCTCTTATAGAGCTGGACAGACCCTCTAAACAGAAATTACACAAGGATATAAGGGACTTAAATGAGACCCTAGAACAACTGTGCTTGATAGATGCATATAGAACACTCCATCCCACAGATAAAGAATATACATTCTTCTCATCGGCCCATGGAACATTCTCCAAAATTGATCATATCCTAGGACACAAAACAAACCT
>CAUYON010082747.1:0-18942 GCA_963573935.1 Arctocebus calabarensis
GGGAGGCGGAGGCAGGAGACTTGCTTGAGCCTAGGAATTGGAGGTTGCTGTGAGCTGTCATACTACAGCACTCTATCCAGGTGACAGCTTGAGGCTCTGTCTCAAAAAAAAAAAAAAAAAATGAGGATTCTAATGTTTAGATTACACTGTTTCGGTTTTGTTTTTTGTTTTTTTTTGGAGACAGAGTCTCAAGCTGTCACCCTGGATAGAGTGCCATGGCATCACAGCTCACAGCAACCTCCAACTCCTGGGCTCAAGCGAGTCTTCTGCCTCCACCTCCCAAGCAGCTGGGACTACAGGCGCCCACCACAACTCCCGGCCATTTTTTGGTTGCAGCCATCATTGTTGTTTGGCAGGCCCGGGCTGGATTTGAACCCACCAGCTCAGGTGTACATGGCTGGCACCTTAGCCCGTTGAGCCACAGGCGCCAAGCCCACTGTTTTTGTTTTTAAGGTAAAGTTCAAACTGTAGTTGAGCCCTTCACCCAGGGATGTGATATGTGCCCTTACATTGTGGACCTTAGGTGACATTTCGGAAACTTTCTTGGGCTTCTCTACTTCAACTATGCTGAATGTCAGATAAACTGCCTCTTTATACTGTGTTTTAGAATCTGCTAATATCAGCTAAATGAAACCTTTGCTCTGGAATTCAGAAGCAAGAGGGACACAGCAGCTGAAACTAAGCAGATGTCAATACCATGTTAAGTTTATAAGGACTGAAACTTTTTCTTGCTGGTCTGTTTACCATTCAGTAACTAAACCTTCTACGTTTGCAGAAGAAAATATCCAAGCACTTTCAAAAGCATTGACATGATTTCTAGATTTTTACAGTATGGTCCACTCTGAGTCATGAGTACTTCTTTGATAAGCTTGGCCTGGAAAGGCGTGAAGTGCACCCCCATGCCCTGGCATGGGGGTACCGTGCTAATACTTGGCGCAGTGGGAGCAATGAAACAGTAAGGGACACGGCCCTGCCAGCTGCTCTTCAAACCTGAATATGACAATTCTGGGGACCAGGAGAAATGTCTTATTTTCAAGAAACATGCTGCTGCAAATAGAAAAACTAATCCTGGTCAAACCTTGACATTCATTTCCTTCCTTTCAAAATGATTCTCACTGACTATTTTGAATAACTTTCTATGTGATACTAGAATGCTGTTTAGGGGAAGTAAATAGTGATTTTACCAACACAGACATCACCTTCAGAAAGAATTAATAGAAACATGACTGCTTCACAGATATGTCTTATGTTAAAAAAAATAAAACCCTTTAGTGCTGATTAAAGAAAAAAAGCAAACCACATACTAAAATGCATGGTTTGTTATAAGGCAGGATCTCAGAGGTCTAGGGTTTATCAGGGTTACTCAAAACAGATGGGAAACAATTATTGTCTGAGTCTTTGTCAACAGAACACTGACTAAAAAGTTGCCTGGTTCAATTTTTTTTTGGGGGGGGATGGGGGGGACAGAGTCTCACTATGTTCCCCTGGGTGAGTGCCGAAGCGTCACAGCTCATAGCAACCTGGAACTCCTGGGCTCAAGAGATCCTCTTGCCTCAGCCTCCCATGTAGCTGGGAGTATAGGTGCCCACCACAACACTTGGCTAGTTTTTTTTTTTTTTTTTTTGTTCAGTAGAAATTGGGTCTCCCCCTTGCTCAGGCTAGTCTAGAATTCCTGAGCTCAAGTAGTGGACCTACCTTGGCCTCAAGC
This sequence comes from Arctocebus calabarensis, assembly GCA_963573935.1. Taxonomy (NCBI): domain Eukaryota; kingdom Metazoa; phylum Chordata; class Mammalia; order Primates; family Lorisidae; genus Arctocebus; species Arctocebus calabarensis. The sequence continues at coordinate 1,709 of CAUYON010082747.1, forward strand.
AATCCTCCCACCTCCACTTCCCAGAGTGCTAGGATTACAGGTGTGAGCCACCATTCCCCACCTCCTTGTTCAACATTTAATAGGCAATATTAACCAACTATGGCCCCTGGTGATCTAGAATAATGAATATAAGTATAAATAGTTGTATATAGGTGTATAAACTCAGTTAACATTTGAACATATAAAATACGTGTCATAGAACAAATTATGAATTTTAGGAGCTAAATGTACGTCAAATCAGACAGTGCACTGTCCTGGAGGTGGAGAGAGAGCCCCTAAGTAATTAAAAAGCTGATATAAGTCAGGCCTGCCTCACACGCTGGGCAGAGGGGGCGTCAGGTCTGGGCTCACAGTTACTTGACCTCCTGTGAAAGTGTTTTAATTTCTTTTGAAATCAGAACAAAAACATGAAGGTTTAGTGTCAAAGAAAGTGTTCTTTCTTTCTCACAAAAAAATGTGAGTTTTTTAGAGATTCCCCCCAATCTCCTAAATGTTGCCTAAAACAGAAAAAGTTTTGAAGTGTTTAACGTTATCTCAAAAATAATTCTTAATGCTGATATCATTATGTAGGAGGGTCCCACGAGGTAGGTATCTAAGGCCCATGAATGTTATTTTGCAATCCTGTCAATATTAGATGAATGCAAATAGAGATTTTGTTTGTTTGTTTTAATAACCAAATTTCAAGAAAACTCTATTGATCCGGAAGATGTGCCTACCTTCACAGGGTGCCACAGAAAGCCCGGCGCTGCCGAGGGAGCAGCCGAGCAGAGCCAGCGTGGGACTGCATTGGCCCTGGGTGGGTCCTTTCCAGTTCCCTGGGCCCAGCGAGGGTGAGCCCAGTGGGGGCCTGTGCTGGCTGGCGTGCTCCTGAGGCTTTTTATATCATTGCAACACTCGATGTGTGTGGATTCTCATCCATACGCCATGTTATTGGAAATTGCACGCACATCAACATGCCCCCTGCACTTTGAAACTAACCTTCATAGAAACAAACACTTTCATGGCTCTTAACACATTGCAACACGCTTAAATTTTAACCTGATAGAGTATAAATATTTTGTTAAACATACATACTTTTCAATGAGTTATTTTTATTTATAACCCTAATTTTCATAACACTTACATTTGAAATTACTTTGAATTTATAGAAAAGTTAAAAAAATACAAAGAATTCCAAAATACTTTTCACCCAGATTTCCCAGAATTTCCTAAGAACAAGAAAATTCTCTTATAAAACCAGAATACAATGATCAAAGCTAGGAAATTAATGGTGATACAGTACTATTATTTAGTTTGTAGATTTTTTGTAAATCATGAAAATTCTCTTGTAAAACCAGAATACAAATACAAAGCTAGGAAATTAATGTTAATACAGTGCTATTATTTAGTTTGTAGATTTTTTGCAAATTATGACCATTATCCCAGTAATGTCCTTGTGTCCAACCTGCAACCCACAGGCTGGCCACATGCAGATTATGTGAGGACTGTCTTGCTGATGTGTGGTGCTGGGTACCATAAAAAGGATGCAGGGAACTCTCCTTTTGTTTATCAGCTTTGCTGAGTGTTTGTGTTTACTGTGTGGGCCAAGACAACTCTTACTCTAATGTGCGGCAGGAAAAAAAAAGGTTGGACAACCTGCTTTACATATCTAGGTGGATGGATGTAGGGAGGGGTGGGTGGAAAGAGAGGTGGGTGGGTGGATGGAGGGCTGGATGGGTAGATAGATAAATAAAACTGTCCTGGGGTCCGCTGCGGGCTCATGTATCACATGAAAGTTGTTGCGTCTCCTTAGTTTCCTTTATTCTGGAATTTGTCTAATGCTCCTTTATGATTAAATTCATTGTGTTTTGTTTGTTTGTTTGTTTGTTTTGTAGAGACAGAGTCTCACTTTATCGCCCTTGGTAGAGTGCCGTGGCATCACACGGCTCACAGCACCCTCCAACTCCTGGGCTTAAGCGGTTCTGTTGCCTCAGCCTCCTGAGTAGCTGGGACTACAGGCACCCACCACAGTGCCCAGCTATTTTTCTGTTTTGCAGGTCCAGACGAGGCCAGGTTTGAACCTGCCACCTTCGGTATATGGGGTCGGCGCCCTACTCGATGAGCCACAGGCACCACTCTGATTAAATTCATTTTGGGGAGAATATCCCAGGATGATAGTGTGTACCTCTCGTGAATTGTATCAGGGTATGCGCGTATTTCTGCACACAAAGAATAGTTTAAGGAACTTTCCCCCAAGAAATAGGATATTAAAGTGTCTATTCAGGCCCAGTAGTGTCAGGGGGGAAGTATTGCTGAATGTTCTAGTTTGCTAGGGCTGCCACAGACCAGGTGCCTGCAGGAACAGGAATTTATTTTCCCTCAGTTCTGGCGTCTGGAGCTCCATAGTCAACATGGGCAGGTGTGTTTCCTTGGAGGGCTCCCGCCTTGCTGGTGGCCACCCTCTCCTGTGTCTCACATGGCCTTTCCTCTGCGTGCACACGTCCCTGTGTCTCCCCCACTTTCTATACAGACACCAGTCATATCAGGTTAGGACCAGCTCCTATCACCTCACTTACTCTTAATTCTGTCTCGAAGGGCCCTATTTCCAAAACACAGTCACCTCTGAAGTGCACCGTTCAGAGTTCAACACACGAGTTTGTGGGGGCCACAGTTCAGTCCACAACACCGAGAGAAACCCTTTGCTCTATTGCTACCTTTGTTCGTTTTGGGTGCATGAGAGAAGTTTGAGGGCCTGGCATAACTAGCACTGTGGAGGAGCCTGCGGTAGTTAGCAGTTTACAGAGACTTTATTTCCACCCAGCACCTCTCCCCTTCTCCTGAGCTCAAGGTCGCCATGAGCAGCCGAGGCACGGGTGCGCAGGGGTGTGAGGGATGGACGAGGGTGGGCGTCTGTTACTGGGCCCCCTAGGGAAGGCAAGCAAGCGTGTATCCCCTCGGCGTTTAGTCGCTCATGTTTTCACTTTTTAACCTAGTCATTTTTCATTAACTTAATGTAACTTAATAAAATCACCGTTATCCACAATCTCATAAATACATTTCACCAGGTTGTGCGCCAAGGCCTGTGGCGGGTTTTGTTAAGTGTGACGATGAACAGCCATGGACGGAGAGGTTTCCCCCTTCTCAGATCTTGCAGTCGAGTGAAATGCGGTTCGCAGAATGAGAACAGCAGAGCCTGGTGCACGACAGGAACTGGGCAGGCTGGGTAGCCAGGCAGGGCCGACCTCAGCAGAGCAGCCTCTGTCCAAGAAGTCGGACTCCAAGGCTGCCGCAGCCTCACCCCACCTTCCCCGTGCAGTCCCAGCACGGACCGCAGCTAACCCATCAGGGGACTGTCACAAACCGACGGCTCTTCCTCCTGCACACCCATCCTTTCTACTCCCCCAGCTACCTGTGTCCAACCTGGCGCCGCAGCCTGTAACACCTGCCACAGGAGTCAGGGCTCTGTCTCTCTGTACCTCAAGTGCACGTGACCTTCCCGCGTCCCTGACCGTTGAATGTAACTCCTTAACCGCTCTAAAATCTCTCTTCTTCCTTCCATCCATTTTTCTCCTTCTTCCCTTCCATCTATCCTTCTTAACATTGTGTATAGTTCTTCATGACAAGTAGCATTCAGTTTCTGTGTAGACAAGTATATAAGGAAAATGCAAGTTATCACTCACCATTCAGAGACCACGGCTGTGGAGCTTCTGATGCATTTCTCTCCCACCTTGTGTGTTGGAGACGCACCGCAGGATCGGAGTCCACGCTGCGTCCAAGAGCTCGGCGGCTGCTCTCACCTTCCACTGTGCCACCAGCAGTTCCCACCATCCATCGGGACTTCCCGACTGTCCCTCAGGATTTCTGCTTCTCCCTCATCTGTGAAGTGCCCATACCCAGTCTCTTGGGTTTTTTTAACATCTCAGTGGAGTCCTTCCTCTTTCCTAGTCCCACTGTGCACAGCCATGTCCTCCTTTCTCTGAACACCATAGGAATCTCTCACCTGGGTCTACCCAATTCTGCCAAGGGAAACGTCTAAAATGCAAACCTGATTTATCTTTAGCCTTCAGTATCTCCGCCCAGGCCACTCTCTTTCAGGATCCAGTTACCTGTCCTGACCCTGAGGAAAGTTTTTCTCTGCGTGGTCCCTTCTGGCCTCTGCAGCTCCCGTCTGGATCTGCCTGTCTCCCCCCACCCTCAGCTTGAGCCCTTCACCTTCTTACATCTCTGAGTCTTCCTACGGTTCCCTCTGTCTGGACCTTTCCCTTTCTGCTCCTGACCCGATAGCACCTTTCCCCTTCTCCTGAGCTCAAGGTAAGATCATTTAAAGTTCATCCCAAGAAGCACCACTGCTTGGATGCTTTCTGAAAGGTCATTTTTTCAAACTTTAGTTCCCTGTGTGGGTTAAGAAATCAAGGTCAGCTCTCTCTTGTCTGGGAACCTTTCTGTAGCTGACTACCCCTGTTCCTAGGTGACTTTGTCTATAAGTTTTTTGACCATTAATGGGAGCTGAATCCGAATCCCAAGCACTCCACACATAGTCAACACTCAAGACAGGTCTGCTGGGCACAGCCCGTCTTTCACAGTCGTCCTGGCTTGGCGGCATGAACTCCTGTGACTGAGGCCAGCTTCCTCCTGCTGGCTCCGTTCTAACTTGGCACGCCCGACACTTGACTCAGTAATTTCTAGACAATGTCATTTCTTGACACGGATATGAAGCCCTGTCTACTTGTGGAATTTCCCAGGGATTTCAGAATCTCCCTTTAAAATCCCTTTCCCCAAGCATTTACATCACAGATTCCTCGAGAGGAAAGAATCACAGGGTTCTGTCACCCTGAGGATGGCTCAGCTTTTGCAAACATCTCTCACAGGAACTTCACTTTTAGGAGTTGTGAAAGAGGAAACCGAATGAGGTTCACTTTACAAATACGATAAAATAAAATTAGACATGCACATTTTAGTGTTGCCGACTTGAGAATGGTTTGGGTGGAGATCCAGAAAGACAGAAAGCCATCTGTCCAAGTTCAGAATACCACGTTAGTGCCAAAAATGAAAAATCTCCTTGAACCTAAGCTAACGGAAGCTTTTCATAAAATCACTGCAGTGACACATGGCAGACTCATCAGCTTGGCCACACAACAGAGTCTTCTTGCATTTGTCATGGTTACTCGCTGTCAGGGTCCCAAGTGCCAACCAAAACACTGGGATGAACATTTTTATACAACTTCAGCCATAGTGCCAAACTTCATCACCATCATGAGTGGATGTACCTTTAAGCTCTTTAGGACCCTGTCAAGACCCCTATGGCCTGGTCTTGGTCACCGCAGGAAGGAACCAGTCGTGACACGGCTTAGAAGTACAAGCCTGCAGGAGACAGGCTAACCTTAGTTGCAGGGTAGGCCTGAGCCCCCTCCGCAACGGCTATTTATTAAGTTTATACACAACAGGTGTGGAGAGTTCAGGTAATCACATACGAGGGCTGCCTGCTACTGATTGCCACGTGCTCTCCCCACGTGTTCTTTCCCCACAACCCTCATGAAGAACTACTAAGCGTCAATGTTTAACACCTGCTTACTAGTGAGTGACCGCCCTTATCTCATCCCAGAACACTGAGTTACTTGGGGGATTGCCCTCAAGTCAGGAAACGTCTCTAGGCTTGCCAGCAGACTGTCCTGTTCTCAGCATTTCCTTTTAATGTGATAAGAGTCAGTAACTGTCCTTTGCAAGCATGGTGTCCATTCCTCTACAGGACCCCCCCAGAAGTTCAGGGTTTTTTCTCAAGGACTTGGGAAGGGCCTTAGCAATACGTGTTTCTGTGGTCATGTAGTTTTATGAAATATGCTGAAGTCATGTATTTTAATCAAGTGGCTAGGACTGCTTCTTCCTCTCCCTCTCACGTGGCCCTGGTGACCTCAGAGCTGTAAATGTGTGTGAGATCCAGCTGAAGGAGTGAAGAGTCGAAGGTGCTTGAATCCAGTTTAGGGTCAGAGCTGCGTATTTCACCGGTTCTCAGCTACCTGATGAAGGGCTGTGTCTCCACCAGGACCCTGGTGTAGGAAAGGCTTCTAGCAATGCTCCCTTCCTACGGAGCACACTCGCCAGCTTCCTGATGCAACATCAGACGTGCCCTAAGCCACACAACACCAAGAGGACGCAGGTTTGGGGGGAACAAGGTAGAAATACACAGCGAGGAGTTTGTAGTCCAAGGAAGCTTGTTCCAATAATCAAAGTGAAAAATTATCAGCAGAAGACCCAATATCCATCAATCCTAGACAAAACAAACCTCCCTCTCCCATGTGCTCCATAATGCAGGCTCTTTCATTATAAACATTTCATGCTTTTCCTCCACGGGTACGGTCACGGTCAGCTGGAATTTAATCCTGTCACTTGTGGGTGCAGAGTGTGCAGCTGTAGTAACGTGGCAAACTCCCAGCGCACCTATGTGTAGGATGCATGCTTTATTGCATCCAGTCAATAATAACATCTACTTTTCATTGATAAATTATAATTGAATGTAATTACTTAAAGTTACCTGGTTACTATAGGCTAACACCCTAGGAAGCAATGCAGCAGGGAAGCTTCAGAAAACTCTCTAGTCTGAAACCAAAGCAGGTTGCTCTTCATTCGCACTCGGAGGACGGCTGGTTTCCACCCACAGAAGGCACATTGACCCCGAGAGACCCCCCAGGGGAAGAATCCCTACTTCACCCCTTGTCCTCCTCTGAGCCACTACAGTTGTCATTCTGAGTAAACTCAGGCATCAGCATCAAGGTGAAAAAGAGAGCTGAAGTGACAGGTGCCTTGGAGGGTCCCCCAATCGTGCTAAATAGGACAGGTAGAAGGACATGCCTTATAATCTTCACTTTCAGCACTGGAGCTTCTTCTCACCTTCCAATCAATGCGGGTATTGCTGGACTTAGATCTACTTAAAGTAATCTTCTAAGATCAATCTCAAATCTGCCAACGAAATTCTTATGATAGCATCTCATATATATATATAAAAAAAATCAGAGTAACTGAACAGTAGTTTTATTCTGGAACAGTATTTGAAGAAGAAATGGCCCTTATAAATTAAATACTCTCAAAATATCTTTTAGCTCCCCCCACCAAAGCCATTATTTCTTTGCTTCAGGGAAACGGTACTTTAATGAATGCTACCATGGTATCATTTACTGAGCAGACATGCTGAGGGCTCTGGAGTGAAGACATCGTGCTCTATTCAGAGTCCCAGCTCTCTACTTGCTGCAGGCAGCTGAGGGCAACCTCCCTGAGTCCTGGGCGCTTCATCTACCAAGGACTGAAAAGCCTACTGTGAGCTCAGTGTGAGAATCCAATGAACTGATCCACAGAAAAAGCCAGTGCACTGCCCAGCCTAGAACAGATACTCCATCTATGCAATATTTTAATTCCTACTCTTTGCAGCTCACCCAGAAGTCATTCTTTATCGTGACCTCTACTGTAGCCTCAAGACCCACCAACCTAGACATTAATTCGCGCATCAGCACTCCCACGTCTTCTGAAAGAGTCTGGAGCCTTTACCTTCACCTGTTGTTGGTAAGAGAGACCCTAGCCAGCTTACCTGAGGTCACACTGCCAGGGGATTACAGAGCCGAAACAGTGTAACCAGGGCCACAGGCGCCCTGCTCCACTCCCTCCCACACACTCGCTCACACAGCTTCAAACAAAAGCATGTTAGCTCCATGAATTATTATTACTTTGGCCTAGAACATAGCAAAAGAGCTTAAGGCAAGATTTAACATCACAAGAGGGAGTCATTTTACCTTCCCTGCCCCGTTCCTTGGTCCCAGTTCCGGCTGACTCACCTGTTCTGCCTTCTGCCTCTTGCTTGAGCTGGGGAGCGTCCGGAGGGCCTGCCCGTGCCTGGGAAATCCTGGCACCACACCCTTACTACAATGTCGGTGCCACAAAGACAGGAAGTTTTCCATTTTATTCACGGATGTGTCCCAAGTTCTTATACTAGTACCTGGAACAGTGTGTGCTGTGGTGAATGAGTGGATACTATGGAACAAGAGTGGAAGTCTGACCTCTAACTTCACCAGGGAACTTCCGGCAATTCTGATCTGACCCTTAGGTGACTCCCCACAGCACTTAGGACAGATGGCCCGGAATTGCTGTCTGGTGCCAGGTGGCTCCATCTACACTGTGATCTCTTCTAGGCTTGACCTTATCTTTTAGAAGAACACTGAAGCAGCAGGTGCATTTCACATACGTGTGTGCACATGTGTATATACGCAGACGTGTATATATGTAATGTGCATACTCACTGTTTGAGAAACTGATATTTGTACAATTGTAAAGCCAATTATATGGGTGTATTTCTATCTACTGGATACAATTTGGATTAAACTACAGTGATACATGTAACATTTCTTTTGAAAATCCAGAATGCCAATGTCTTAATCTGCAATCTACTGGTCTATAAATTGGTATCCTTTAACCAGAAAGCTCATTCTGCTAAGTAGCCAAATCAGACGATTGTACAGAATTCAGGGCAAAGGAGGTGGTGCTCTTTGAAGACTCCTTCATCCAGTATGCTGAGGCCTCCCAGGGCCCACCCCTGGGAACCTCTGCGGGCCCCTCCTCTCTTGCACCCTCAGCTGTTTGGATGTTTGTGGCAACTGCATTCCATACTGTAGACAATATTTTTAATAAAGGGGGGTTTTATAGAAAAATAAAGAAAATGGTGACAAACTCTAAGCCAGTGGTTCTCAACTTCCTAAAGCCCCCTAATGCCACAACCCTTTAATACAGTTCCTCATGTTGGGGTGACCCCCAACCATAAAATTATTTTTGTTGCTACTTCTTAACTATAATTTTGTATTTTCATTGTTACAAAGGGGTCATGACCCATAGGTTGAGAACCGCTGCTTTAAGCAAAAGAAATAGCAGCAGTAATTTTTTTTGTATCACGTAAAACAAAACTTTCCCATCTAGTTTGCACTAATACTGTTCTGCGGTTTTGGGGACTTGTTCCTCCAGTGACGTCTGTCTTTGGTAGCATCCAGAGTCACCCACCTCTGTCTTCACCTGTACATTCTGACTCCATACCTTTAGAATTAGAGAGCAAAACGTCCAGTCTGAGGCAGGCATTAAAGAGAGAAACTGTTTAAGTCCAAATGTCACAGCAAACAGAGAAAGTGTATTTTCCGAGTTTGTAGGACAGCATGAAGCCAGGAATTTCCAGGTGAAGTTTCATCACCATCTAGTGTGACAAGTGAAGCTCCTAAGTACATCCAATCTGTCCACTGGGTGAGTATAACCGTCCTCATTTGTATGTCCTGTTTTTCTGTAGAATGTGTCCACTGCCAACAAGTGTATCCTCTGATCAGGAAAATCTCAGTTTATTAGACACGCTCAGTAGAGAGAATAACGTTTCAGCAGCGTCTTAGCGTCTCAGGAGGAGGCCATGAAGAGGATTGGGCTCTAAAGGTTTAAAACTGATCTGTCAATGCGGGGAAATGACTGGAATTAGACAGAGTTGCTGACATAATAATTTAAGATTGCTGGACAGGAGAAGCAAGGATTGTGCCTGGATAGGCAAGCCATGGTTTGATGTGTGAGCTCTTAGCTTCAGACAAACAAATTGATGGCCTGGATCAACTTATTTACACGGGTTTCCTGAAGCAAACAGTGAAGCTTTCCACTGGTGCACAGTTGTATTTTTTTATGTAAGAATTATGGAGCAAAAAACAGATCAAATAGACAACGTAGAGAAGATTCAAAAGCTACACATGAGGGTTAATATCCAGAACTTATAAAGAACTCAAGCAAATTAGCAAGAAAAAAGTATTTTAAAAGGGTGGTGCCTGTGGCTCAAAGGAGAAGGGCATCAGCCCTATATAGTGGAGGTGGTGGGTTCAAACCCAGCCCTGGCCAAAAACTGCAAAAAAAAAAAAAAAAAAAAAAATTAAAAAAAAATTAAAAGTAGGCAAAAGATAAGAAAAAAGGCTCTCAAAAGAGAGTTAAGTCTCGCTAACACAAAAAGTCCTGACTCTTGGAAGAAAGCTGCAGGAATTAGGTAACTTTTCTGTAGCCTCAACTTCCAGGATCATAGCCTAGAATCAAATAATTGCATAGAAATATGTGATAGAAAAGATGAGCTGTATTGAATGAAGATTGTCTTGGTTTTAGTTACAATGTTAAAAAGTAGAGACTTTGTTACAGATTTGGAAATGCCCAGAAGAGGCAGCCAGGGATTGGAATTCCAGGTCTGATTCTACCACTAACAATCTCTCTGAACCTCTGTCTACTCACCAGGTTAATGAATAAATTAGACTGAATTGTTTCTAAGGTCCCTCCAGTTCCAAAATACACTACCTCTTTCCACATTCACTTAGGAATATTTAAGCCACCAGCAAACACATACTTTCCTGCTTGGGTGTACAGGTTTCAAATGTTGCTTAGAAAATATAGTGTGTGGCTCGATGCCTGTGGCTCAACCGGCTAAGGCACCAGCCATGTACACCTGAGCTGGTGGGTTCGAATCCAGCCTGGGCCTCAAACAACAATGACAGCTGCAACCAAAAAATGGCTGGGCATTGTGGTGGGCGCCTGTAGTCCCAGCTACATGGGAGGTGGAGGCAGGAGACTTGCTTGAGCCCAGGAATTGGAGGTTGCTGTGAACTGTGATGTCACAGCAGTCTATCCAGGGTGACAGCTTGAGGCTCTGTCTCAAAATAAAAAAAAAAAAAGAAGGAAAGAAAAAAGAAAACATAGTGTGTTTTGCGACTGGGGCTGCCAGGGAGAGCTTGTCACGGAGAATTCTCACTTGGTGTCTATTAATGGTAACTCGGGTGCCACAGGATGCCTCACCAGCCCCTGGATGTGTAGGCACAGAGTACCCAGATTTATGCTCCCAGAGGAGGAATTCCTTCATCTTCCAGCATTTCATTCCCAGAGGCTTCCCTGTGCCCACAAAAATGTTATTTGTTCAGTGAGAACAGCAGCCAAAAATCTTCTGTGCATGAGAGGTGCCTGATGGGGAAGCCCAGGAAAAATCAATGAGTGAAAGAGAAGACCAGCTCACAGGAGTGGGGTGAGAACATCCAAGGGACCCCAGCAGAGCACAGGGAAGGTAGAAGCTCAGGCTGGGGCGGAGGGAGAAGGGCTCACGTGCACGCAGATGTGTTCACGGAGACCCGAGCCTGGGTGTGCTGTCGGCCAGCTCTCACACGAAAACATCCGGTGGTGGTATCATTTCCATAGTGTAAACCTACCCCGTGGCCAAATTTATGAGACCAACAGTTAATGACTGAAGGTCAAAATTCCCCACACTTTAATGATCTCCTCTTTGTAATGAGGCTCCTATGGGACCCTCGATTCAGGTAATGTTACCCAGATTGCTGAACCATGTTCCTGTCTGGCAAAGTTGAAGAATGAATTAAGGGACAGAGAGAAATGGCAAGTGAAATAAATGTTTATTAAGAGAAAATAGGAAAACTCCCACCAGAAGGCAAGGTTCTCATTTACTGAGGAGAAAGGAAAGAAGAAAGCAAAAGCCTTTGGAGACGCACCGGAGGGAGAGTTACCGAGGGAGAGGGTCGCCGCCTGTCACTGTCAGACATTGGGGGGCGTGGTTGGGTCCACCAAGCTTTACTTCTCTCAGCCATTCTGGAGAACAGTGAGAGTAGCCTCTGCAAGACTGTTCTGTTCTTCCATTTCCGAAATTACAGTTTTATACATGAAAGTTCAAAGCAAAGGCCAAGTTAACCCTCATTTTAAATAATCAGCATAACTCAGTGACTTATTACAACATCACATTTTTAAATTAATCTCCTAAATCAATCCACCTAAACTACTCAAGATAGGCAGCTTTGGAGTGGGAGCTAAATTTACAAAACAGTAAGAATGGGGGGCAGGTGGCAAGTTCCCTTAGGACGTACCCTGACCGGACCAGCTGTGTCGTGTCTGCCTGGCCCTCTCACCACGTGGGCCTTCACTCTGGAGCCCTCAGGATGGTGACTCCCCAGTTACAGAAAACTTTTCTTGGGTTTTCTTTCCTTTAAGTGAAAGTCTATGCTTTACTCTATGGGGTTGGTGTTCATATTCTTTAAGTCAAAAGAGTTTCTCCAATGTAAGATTGGACGTACTGGAGTGGGTCAGCCCTCAAATGTCAGTGTAAGAGGAAAAACAGCCTCAACATCCCTGACCTGTAAAAGTTACTGAACGATCTGACTGGTTATCTGTCAGTGACATCAGCCAGCCCTTCCCTGGTCCTGACCCCATGAGGACACCCATCACAGCCCTGGGCTGAAAGAAAACACCAGTTGTGCAGCTTGGGAAAGTTACAGACACTGAGTCCTTTAGCTGGAAATCAGAGGGCTGCACGTCATCCAGCTGAAGACAATACCTTTGGGCAGGGTGTAAGAACTCAGGGACAGTCCCTGAAAGTAAGGCAGGCTTTGAGAAGGAGTCCCCTGTCACCTTGGGATTCTGATCCTGGTAATAAAAGGCAGCTTTAACCCACACGAGTGTTTGGCTGGTGCTCCTGGTTCTGGTGCCCCAGTTACCCAGTTACTCAGGCACCTTTGTTCCCAAGGGTAAGTGACAATTTCCCTCTCGCAGTGAACCCTAGCGGCTCTCAGATGGGAGTGGCAGGAGAAAGGAATGGAATGTTCTGAGATCACTTCCTGTCTCAGTCTGCCCTGGGGCCTCACTCCCTCCCAGCCTCGCCTCTCAAACTTCAGCTCTCTGTGAACTGAATGTTCTTTGGCTCGAGCTTCCAGGAAAATCCGCAGCTCCACTCTAAAATAAGCGGTTATTATCCAAACGCCGGGCCGGCTGAAAAAACACCAGGAAACATTTGGCACACAGAAGTTGTCTTTGAGAAATTGTTTCCATAGCATATTTGCATAAATTTGTCATGGGCTTTCTTTCAACAAAAGGGGAAAGACAGCAAGGCCTTGAGTTTGCTGGCATCCTGAGGCCCCCTGCAGCCAAGGTCAACGTCTCCTGTTGCTTCTTTTCTGCTTCTCTTAGTTGACTAAAGACTGCTGACCTGAGGCTGCAAATGACTGTATTCAAAACTGCTGGGAGTGAGCAGCTTGGCTGGGCAACAGCATTTCACTTGGCTAACGTTTCAGTTTGTTGAGTCAGGCAGTGACAAGCAGCTACAGCCCGTAGCTGAACATTTTCTGAGTCAGGGCATGTGAGAAAGGAGAGGTAGGTGAGGGCTGGCACAGTGGACACTCCTCTCCGCACAGCCACCTGACTCTGCAGCCTTATTCTCCACTCAATTCAATGGCATTGCCCCCATAAGTCCAGTACAACTCTCAGACCTTCAGGCACATATCCCAAGACGCAGACTAACATCACATGGCGCCAGTTCAGCCTTTTCCTGCCCTCACTGTGAAAGTGCCCCACCAGGAAATACAGTAGCCAGCCTACTAATTCACCAGCAGTTTGATGCCTCTTATGTGGTAAGAGCAAATTGAGAAATGAATTTCCTGCTGCTGAAATACCGACACCTTAAAGACTCTTTGATGATCAAATATGTTTATTCTTTGATTAATAAAGAAAAAAAAATTTTAAAAGCCAAACAATGTGTCTTGACAGATGTCAGTTTGGTGGGGGGTTGGTGGGTCAGCATCTAACACACTAAACAGTGGATTGTCTGATTGCTGAAGTTTTTCAAGTATTTTCTGAAGAGTTTAGAAGGCAAGACTATGATTCTGCATTTTTCCTGGCCATGTTCTATCATTCTATTAATCTAAAATAGCTTTAATTAAAACATTAATATAAATTAAAATTAATGACTTTCTCTCATGAGATCTTAAGCCATTGACATGTGTTATATATATATATTCCCCTTCCTTTCTCTCAGTTCACTGAGCACTGTTGCCTTCCTAACACTTACGAAATGAACTGTTAGGTAGGAATGGCCCTCCTGAGGAAGGAGTTCAAGGACAGAGCCCCCAGACTGCTGTCTTGGTGCTGCCCACTGAACTTTGTCCCTAGCAACTGCTCACACCTAGGGAGTAGGGACCACCCTACCAATCCACCAGTTGGAACTTAGTGATCCAGCTGCAAAGGACATAGAAGACGCTCTAGCCTGACAACGGGTACAGTGGAGTCTTGAGGGTGACCTAGAATAGCCTACAACTAGTGGTCATGTCATGAGCTTAACCCCCAATGGGCTCTCAGAGAGGCTCATGGGAGGCACAGGGGCAGTAAGTCTGATTCCGAGCTGACCTCTGAATACCAAGGTAGGCTGACCCCGGCCATGTTCCAGACTTATTTCCCTACTTGTCACGCAGTGTAGGACTGTTCACTGTCTATGCTGAACATGCCCTGCTCGCTGAACTTTCTCACTCTGTAAACCTATCTTTATCTTCCTCAGTATATTTTGTTTCATGCTTATCTTACTTAGGGGTGTCTGGTCATTTTTCAACCAAGAGCACCTCAAGAACTAAGGATCCAGGCAGCTGCTGGAAACCCTGATGTTTTAGGGCACAGACAGCTGCCTTGAAACCCAACATAGGTAAAAACATAGATAAAAAATAATTCTTCCTTCAAAAAAGCAAAAATTCCTCTGGTGTGGTATCAAACTGATAATAATAATACTCGGAGGATGCTTTTTCAGAATTTTCTACCATTTGCTCTTCTGGGCGTATCTCTAACGAGTATGGACGGTTGAGGGAAAAATCAAAGAGTGAGCCAGGCTTCTCTTTCTAAATGTACAAGGTTTTCTAAACCAGTTGTCAAAAATGTTAAACAAAATGAGTTTTGTCTTTCTACTTTGACGAACAAGCTACACAGTAACGTTTTAGTAATTACAGGGCATATGAGGGGTGGGTCCACAATGTTACAATATCATATTTTACTACACCTCTTCTATGTTTAGATATGTTTAGGTCCACAAATGCTTACCATTGTGTTACGACTGTTACTGGGTGAAGAGGGTCCAGCCACCTGTCACTGTCGGCCAGTATTCAGGGATGGAGACCGGTCTACCAAGCTTTATTTGGCAGAAGGCCAGCAATTCTGGAGAACAGTGAGTAGCCTCTCCAAGACTGTTTTGTCTTCCATTTCCAAATTTACAGTTTATACATGTGAGTTTACAAAGACCTCACCAACCCCCACTCCAAAGACTAATCAGCATAACTCAGTGACCTGTTACAACATTCCAATTCAAAAGCTAATCTCCCAAGTCAATCCACCTAAACTACTCAGGATAGGGTGGGAGCTAAATTGACAAAGCAATAAAAATGGGAGACAGGAGGTGAAAGGTCAGGCAGGACCTCAGCTGGTCCTGATCAGATCAGTTGTGTCATGTCAGCCCTAGCTTGCCAGACTCCATCTTATTCTCATGACATGTGCTCCCACAACTGCCTGCAGTGTCCAGCACAGTAATGTGATGTACAAGTGTGCGGCCAGGCAGCAGGCTGTGCAGTGGGGACACTGTCCAGGCTTGTGTAAGCACCCCGTCATGTTCACATGGGAGAATACAGCCCCACAGCACATTCCTCATCATGTGTCTGAGTTGTGCATCACAGGACTGCAGATCCATAACTTTTAAAAAACATCTCAAGCCATGGACTCTGTATGGTAAGAGTCGTTAAAATGTCAGAGGTAATTAAATTTGTTGTTCCACATCTGGGTGTTCTGTCTTCTACAGTATTGTGTTTGGATACTTAAAAAACAAAGTAATACACAATTTATGAATTTTTCCGCATTTATTATCTAAAATTTATTTTTCTTCATTTCAGAAAATCCGTAATTCTGTCTTAATAATTGCAATTTTTTGTTCTTTGTAGAGATAGAGTCTCACTTTATCACCCTCAGTAGAGTGCCATGGCATCATACAGCTCACAGCAACCTCCAGCTCCTGGGCTTAAGTGATTCTCTTGCCTCAGCCTCCCAAGTAGCTGGGACTACAGGCACCCGCCATGATACCCAGCTATTTTTTGTTGCAGTGTGGCTGAGGCTGGGTTTGAACCCGCCACCCTCAGTATATGGGGCCAGCGACCTACTCATTGAGCCATAGGTGCCGCCCAATAATTGCAATTTTTAACATAATTTTTGTTCTATAGATAGGAATGCCAATTAGACATTACTTGAATTACTTAACTGTTACATTTATTATTAATTTAAGTTTGTAGAAGTTTCCCTATGTTAACACAGTGACAGTACGGTTCCTGAACCATTACTTAGATGCAGATACTAACCGTAAGTGTTATGTCATGTTCACACGTGGAAACGGTTCACCTGTGGTAAATCACCTGGACGCTGAGCTTTCAGAGTAGGTAAGCAACACACAGTGGACTGGTCCCTGGGGGCTGTGTTCATTACCTGATCTCAGAGTGGAAGGATGGGGAAATCGCTGGTCACAGGGGTAAGTGGCCCAAGCTCCCCAAGCCAAGTACCCTGTGAAAATCCTAATTTTTTTAGACACATTTAAACATACTTTTAGCTCCTCAGAGATGTTCCAGAGTTGAAGAGAATGAAGGGAGCCCAAGCAACTTCATTATTCAGCCTTCTCCTCCATTGATACCAGAATTTCATCTTCTGTGGGTGCTTGGTCTCGGTGATTCAAAGAATGAATCCACAGACCATAGATCAGTGGTAAGACAGGATTTATTTACAGAAAAGAATAGAAAAACACCAAAGCTCCTGGCAGAGAGAAAACCCAAGTTGGAGGAGAAAAGCTCTCTCTCTCTCTCTCTGGGCTCCTTGTCCAGGGGGATATGTTGCGTGACCAGAGACGCCAGGGGCTATAGCTTTACCTCAGGTATAGATCCGCACTGTAATGTTAAGGGCACAAGAAGCAGGCTACAAGCTCTTTTGTGGCATGTAGCAAATTAACTTTATTTTTGACTACCTTATATACTTTTGTAGTCATGTGCACACTTAAATCTGTGATTTACGATATTCATTATTTGACTTTAAACTTAAGTGGCAGATATCCTGTCCCGGAAAACAGTACAATACTTTTTTACTTTTAGGTCTTAAAAAATCTGCATAAAAATAAGAGAGACAGAGCTATAGGAGAACTATTTCCTCATGTACTCAACAAGTTAACCTTAAATGGGTCTTTGACTTTGTTTCTCCACAGTGCTAAGATCTTTAGGCATTTGACAAAATGTCTTTACATTTTGGACCTCTGGACCATTCCTCCAGGCAAGAACCTAGGAGACAATGGCTGCAAAAGCTTCAAAGTATCTGTTCCCGGATGACCAGAAAACAGTCTTTGTGTTTGCCTCAGGGTTGCCCAAATCTATTGCTTTTTCTGTGAAGGC
>CAUYON010082753.1:0-13944 GCA_963573935.1 Arctocebus calabarensis
AACTCAAATTAGACTCCCCATTTGATACTGCAATCCCATTACTAGGAATCTATCCATAAGAAAAAAAAATCATTTTATCATAAGGACATTTGAACTAGACTGTTTATCACAGCTCAATGTATAATTTCCAAAATGTAGAAAGAGCCTACATGCCCACCAATATAGGAGTGTTTTTACAAGTTGTGGTGTATGTATACCATTAAATACTATTAATCTTTTTAAGAAGATTGAGAATGTACATTTTTTGACAGGGTGGGGTGGGGAGAACGGGAGAGAAGAGAGAGAAATAATTCGGGCGGGGTGGGGAACGGAAGAGCAGAGAGAGGGACGGCGCGCGGGGGGTGGGGTCTTGGTGTGTGCCACACCTTTTGGGGGCAAAACACGATTGTAAGAGGGACTTTACCTAACAAATGCAATCAGTGTAACCTGGTTTCTTATAACCTCAATGAATCCCCAACAATAAAAAAAAAAAAAAGTAGGTAGAATGCAATAAATACAAAAAACTGGTATAGAAATAATACAATGTTGATTAATGCATACCTTTCCCATGTTCAAGAAAAATATATTTGGAAATCATTAAATGTTGTTCAAGTTTTAATTTTTCTCAATTTAGTCAGATTCATTAGTGTGTCTTAGCATTTTCCCATACATACAAGGTAGGAAAATGTCAATGGCAATATCTTCTTCCAGAGAAAGAGCAAATTATCATAAAAATACAAAAATTTAATTTGGAACCGATTTAAGATACATAAACCTTTGGAAATTATTTTAAGCCCTGAAGGCAAATAATAGTTTGAACCATAGGCAATTTGCTCTTTTTATAAACTTCAGGTTGAGGTTTCATATTTTCAGAAGAACATTGAAAATCTGGAGAACGTCATGTGTTTCATTCGTTCATTCATGCATACATCAGGTACTTACTAAGCATTTGTTTGCATGATCCAGGGAATATAGCAGGCACAAGATAAGGTCAGGAGATAGTCTTTGTAGGAGTTCAGAATCTATTTAAAGCAACTTTGGAAAGCTTGCTCAAGTTTATGTAAGTAAAGTTATGCAA
This sequence comes from Arctocebus calabarensis, assembly GCA_963573935.1. Taxonomy (NCBI): domain Eukaryota; kingdom Metazoa; phylum Chordata; class Mammalia; order Primates; family Lorisidae; genus Arctocebus; species Arctocebus calabarensis. Next base: position 1,058 of record CAUYON010082753.1, read on the forward strand.
AGTTTCTATAATCATGAAATCAAATAAACTAGCTGTGGAGTCTTAAAAGAGAAACTGGTCACTATAGAACGTGCTTAACCACAGATTTCCCACAGTGATAGTTAACTTTACATGCTGCTCTGCAGTTACACATCCTAACATTTTGCTGCCTTTGCTAGAACTGGTGTTTGCAAGGAAAATTACAAAAGAAACTTTGCACATATGACACAACTAGGGTTTCTGGTGAAATTTAAAGACCACATTATTTAAAAGTAGTTAATTTGGATCCCTAGTATACTGCCAAAAAATAGGCATGTATCCTATTTCTGGCCCAGACCATATTTGCTTCTTAATTGCTATGGGACTGTAATTTCAGATCTCTAAAATACAGAGACTAAACAAATGCTATTACTCTCTGTGGGCCTATTAAAACAGAAGTATTTTCCATAATCCTAATCCTGACTTAGAACTAGAAGTCCTGGACAAAAATAAAATAAAATAACATCTATTTGAAGCCATAGAAAAGCTTCCAACCAGCAGATTTGTGAGACCAAGATCCCAGAAAGAATGGAAGTTCAGAGAAGTGAACCCACAGTCTGCCAATTCCAAAGTAACTGCTGATTTTAAAGCTAAGTAGATACTTTATAGACTCATGAAGTCCCAGTGACAAAAAGGTTGGGGTAGCGGGTGTAGGGAACTATAAGTAAGGAAACAAGGATGAACCCAGAAACAAGACTGATATAAAAATCATCTCAATTGCTGACTAGAATGAGATGATCTGAGATTCCTAGCACTTTAGTTAAAAAAGAAAATATAATTTTTCTGTGAGAAAATACTATTTAGACATTTAAGTCATATATAATTTTTCATATGTGGTTTCTGACATTAAAGAAACATCAGGCATAATAGAAGACAATACTTGACAAATACTGAGAGAAAAAGATCCCAGCCGGGCATTGTGGCAGGTGCCTGTAGTCCCAGCTACTTGGGAGGCGGAGGCAAGAGAATTGCTTAAGCCCAGGAGTTGGAGGTTGCTGTGAACTGTGATGCCACAGCACTCGACCCAGGGTGACAGCTTGAGGCTATGTCTCAAAAAAAAAAAGAAAAGAAAAATACGAGATCTATATTATGTAATTATCAAACATGAATTTTGGTTGTTTGTTTTTTTTGGAGACAGAGCCTCAAGCTGTCACCCTGTGTAGACTGCTGTGGCATCACAGCTCACAGCAACCTCTAATTCCTGGGCTCAAGCAAGTCTCCTGCCTCCGCCTCCCAAGTAGCTGGGACTACAGGTGCCCACCACAACGCCAGGCCATTTTCTGGTTGCAGCCGCCATTGTTGTTTGGCGGGCCCAGGCTGGATTCAAACCTGCCAACTCAGGTGTACGTGGCTGGAGCCTTAGCCAGTTGAGCCACAAGCACCGAGCCCAAACATGAATTTTGAAGTAACTGTGATTAATGTGTTCAAAGAGTTAAAATACAGTGTGGTCTTTCTGGCAAAGAACTGTATGTAAACTACAAAGGAGAATCAAATGGAAATTCTGAAGTGAAAAATGCAATAAACAAGATAAAGAACTTGGGGGATGAGTTTAACTAGTTAAGCACTGCTGAAAAGAGAACGAATAAATTGAAATACATGTAACGAAAAAATGGGTAAATTACAAGAGACAAAAAATATAAACTTCTTAAAGGAACATGAGAAATACATGTGACATAGAAAAATGATTTATCACATGTGAAATTAGAGTCCTAGAAATAGAAAAGAGAGGCCGTGGTACATTTGAAGAGATAGCACTTGAGATTATTTCCAAAACTGGCTCTCAAAGTGGAGAGTTTAGGAAGGTTGATCCCCTTCTGACTTTGGCAGGGGTGAGAGTAGAGTTCTAATTGTGACCAAATGCCTACAGCCTTCTTCATAACAAAGACCTGTTCCCTGCGGGGGGCGGGGGGTGGGGGGACATTAGCAGAGCCTGATACCAAGCTAAGGATAGAGCATTTTACTCTAATCCATGCTAGACTTTCTGTCTCAAATAAGAAAGGGAAAAACTAAGAAACACTTGAGAAGATAACAGCACCAAAACACATGTCCATTGAAAGATTGAGATTTATTTTTTAAATTATAGACCACGTTCCCTTTACGTATGGGAGAAGGAACGCAGTCTATAATTTAATGAATAAATGAACCACATACTAACAGTGCACCCGATAGTAACAGTGACTTTCTGCTGAAAAAGTTGTGAGACACAGACTCTAAGGAGTAGTATTTAGGGAAGGCCAACAGTGAAGACAAGAATGAGGACACTTAAAGCTACAGAAGATAGCAAACATACCCAGATTTCTTGCTAAATTAACATACAACTCCGCACTAAAGATCAGTTTACCTGTTGGCCTTATGCATCATTTCTATATAAAAGAAAATAACATTTCAAGACCCCAAAAATCTATTATGCCTTTGTCAACATTAAGCCCTAGAAACTGAGACCTATGCCATTGTGCAACTTCAGCTTCCTACACTGTAGATTCTCTTCCGCATTTTTGTTCTGTAAATGACCAGAAATTGGACATACCCCCTTCTAATCACTGATCTTTGTTATAGATTAAATGCCTTTTTTATTGTCCTATACCTAACTCATACCACAGGATGCCCAAGAGCCCATGATAGTTTTATCTACAGGGTGGAATATTAAAAATATCTTTTCTAAAAGAAAAAGACCACCTCAACACGATCATTGTAACTCTGCATTAAGCCTTGCACAGAAAGATGGTGAAATTCTGTTAAACTTCACATATTTTCTCTATAATGAGAAAGGATACTGGGAAAAAGTGAAGTCTAAGAGAACAGAGGTCTTCTCAAGGAGACCCCAAGGGTGCACCTTTGAGGTCCTTCATGCAGTGACTCAGCTCTTAGGCATTTGTAGTGTTTCGAGAAAAGGAGGCCCAAAGAAGAGACCGAACACCCAAACACCATATTTAAGAGGAAGGCTTTTTATTTAGCTGGTGGAGCAACAGCATAGAATTCAAAAGGACCTCGCTCCTTAACTGGCTTGGTGTTCCCCTTTCTATCGTCAATCAAAAAGTTCCAGCTCACGGGTGCTTTTTTCACTGGTCAGCTTGAATTAAGCTGGGGAAATGGGCTCTGGCTTTTACAGAATTGCAGGCTTTCACAGAAGCAGAAACAAGAGTTAGTTTTCAGGTCCGGGAAGGTAAGTTTTTACAAATTCCTAAGAGCTGGGTCACCATGGGGAGGACCTCACAGGTGTATCCTTGAGGTCTCGAAAAGACCTCTGTTCACCTAGACCTCACCCTTCCTGAGTATCCTCCCTCATTCCCCCCCTTTGAGACTCCATATATATTTTATTTTGGGGTCTCAGTATCAGCTTGTTTCTGTAGGAGCTAGTAGTGTTTCATATGATTTTACTCAGTTATTATTATTATTATTATTTGAGACAGAGTCTCACTATGTCTCGCTCAGTAGAGAGCTGTGGCGTCACAACTCACAGCAACGTCAAACTCATGGGCTTAAGCGATTCTCTTGCCTCAGCCTCCCAAGTAGCTGGGACTACAGGGGCTCACCTCAATGTCCGGCTAGTTTTTGATTGTTCATATGATTTCACTTGGTTATTAATTTGCAAGAGTAGCTCCGGGGGTTACACTGACTCTATGGAGCAATTTGTCTTTACTACTTTTCTTGAGTATGTTTCTTTTGCTGCAGTTCTGTCTCAGTGCTCTCTCTCATAGCTTTTCAACTTTCACCTTCAACCTCACACCATTTTTCTGTGAAGTTTAAGGCACAGAGGTATTTCTGATCTGTCCTCTAGTTTCTTTCCCAGCTCCTTCTGCTGCAGCACCTTCTCATGGTGCTATAGGCATCAAACTTCAGAGTCACCTGGCTGGGCTTTCCCATTTTCCTGGTCTGGACCAGCATTCAAATCTCAGGGACTGTGACTTCTCTCAGGTTTTCTCCCCAGGCCTTAATTGTATCATGGGGGAGGGGGGCTAATATACACATGGGTTTTCACTTTTCCCTGTGTCACATGGTGAGTACTGCGTCCAATCATGAGCGCAAGCTCCCTTCTGTGTGCCTTTGCATTCATAAAAGCTATCAAGGAGTCACCTTTTATCCTATCTTCAGGTGAGAATGCACAAATCACATTCCTCCTCTCACTTTTCAAGAGTCCAAAGTCCAATTAAGACAAGTTCCATGAGGAATTTTCTCAGGTTTCACCTCCCAGTGTGTGGCTGGAGCAGGGCATGTTGACCATGTTGACCATGTTAAGTTACCTCTGCTGGGCGGTGCCTGTGGCTCAGTGAGTAGGGCGCCGGCCCCATATACTGAAGGTGGGAGATTCAAACACAACCCTATTCGAACTGCAACCAAAAAAAAAATAGCCAGGCATTGTGATGGGCACCTGTAGTCCCAGCTATTCGGGAGGCTGAGGCAAGAGAATCACCTGAGCCCAGGAACTGGAGGTTGCTGTGAGCTGTGTGATGCCAGGGCACTCTACCAAGGGCAATAAAGTGAGACTCTGTCTCTACAAAAAAAAAAAAAAGTTACCTTTGCTTCCCATGGGGCAGTGGAGCTCTCTTCAGCCCTCTATGATGGATCCAGGATCCCTTCCACCTTTGCTGCTGCTGATGGTGTTCCTTCTACTTTGGTTTGAGAGGGACCAGGTTCTGATCCTTGACCAGACAGAAAGGATGTACAGACACAAAAGACTAACAGAACATGGTTAATTACCCAAGGGGAGATCTTCCTTGTTACTCTTCCTAGGGGTTCTAACTGCCCTTCAGTCTCTCCCATTTCTAAATTGCAGAGGATTGATGGAGGCCTGTTTGAAGAAGACCAGTGGCAAGGCCTGTACCCAATTAAGCTTTGCTTCCTGGCAGAGAATTCCTGTTTTTATGGCTCTGTTCATGCTCTCTATCCTACCTGAGCTTTGAGGCCTATATGCCACGTGAGTTTCCAGGTGATATTCAAGGCTTTAGCTATCATTTGCACTATCTCTGTTACAAAGGCCAGTCTGTTGTCAGATCTGAACCAGAGTGGTGACCTAAACTATGGGATGATTTCTCTGGGCAACAATTTTACTACTTCAGGCCTGGTAGGGAAGAATTCCACCTATTCTGAGTATGTGCAGACCATAATTAGTAAGTACCGCTTTCTTCCATATCTGCATGACTCAGTATAGTTAATTTGCACATCTCCAAAAGGGCCTTCCCTATAGGACTGAATTTCAGGCAGCAGGGATGGTCCCTGTTTAGCATTGTGTTGGTTGCATGTCATACAACGCTGGCTGACTTTCTTGACAAGGGTGGCCACCAAGGGAATGTAAAAGTATCTCCCCAAAGTCTCTCAATCTTCTTTTGCTTCTGTCCTAAGTGTATGTCCTTATGCATACAACCTCTATAACCAACCTCGGATTTTTACACAGTAAGCTTTGATATTTGGTGAGGCATGAGTTGGTCAACCAATGGTGCCCTTTGGTTTTCATAAGAGTGACCACTGCGTATGGTACCCAGACTCTTAAGTATTGTTCCAACGTCAACTTCTTAGCCTCTTGTACCAGCATGGCAGTGGCTGCAAGTGTTCTTAGGCACGGAGACCATCCTTTCAAGACCATCAAGTTGCATAGAAAGATAAGCAACTGGTCTTGCCCAGGATGCTATATTCTGGGTGAGCACTTCCTCAGTTGCTCTATTTCTTTCTGATATGTACAGTTCAAAAGGTGTGGCCAGGTCAGGGAGGTCTAGCACCAGGGCTGCCCACAGCTTTTCCTTAGCCTCTTGAAGGCTTTGGTTGGCCAGATTTCTACTCAATTGGCCCTTTTTCTCCTCTCTTTGTAACTTTATACAATGGTTTGGCCAATCTGTATGTTTCACACAGTTTTCATGTAAATTCCCAGAGCTTTCATCTGGCTTCTGCATGATCTCAGTCACCTTGTATACCTTTGTGGCTTTTTGTCTTCCTTACTCCCTTTTGACAGGGATGAAGTCAAGGTTCAGCATACAAGAATGAAACCATTTAGCAGTCACTTACAAATATCTACAAGTTCTGGATTTTAAGGCTAAGGTCAACACAATGAAAACATTAGTAATCCTATTTACAGAATTAGAATAGTTCACAGTAAGATAATACCTAGCTTTAAGAGTCCCTACAGAATGGATCCAAAGTTCTAGACAATTCAAGTGACTATTCAGGTTCCAATTTTTCCTGAGGTATCTATATAGGCACAGCGGATAGTGTTTAATACTGCACAAATTTTCCAGTGTAGCCAATAGGCAACCTTTATTGAGCCTTAAAATTCAGAGTCAATATAACTACTATGTATAATTCTATATTCTTTGGCCAATCTCTTAGTCCTGTTTAACAGATCAGTTTAGTAAAACAGCTATGTCTCATTTTATGAGCTAGATGAGCTGGTATTGCAGACCAGGAATCTAATACAGGTGGGCCACAATTTTTTCCCCTTTTGAACTATTTTTCTCTATTTTCTCACTTAACTAAAAACAAATTATAGCAAAACTAATTTAATTGACAAAATAAATTGTACTTTCAGTACACTGGGTTTATTTGCATAAAGTGTAGCAAGAAAAATTATTAGCCATCTAGGCTTTTCTTCCTTTTAAAATTGGCTTTGCTGGAACCTTTTATAGCGAGTCTCAGGTTAGATTGGAAAGCCCCTCAGGAGCCCAGGTTTCATCTATGCTATTAGGTACCTGCATGCCTTGGGTAAATTCCTCTTCTCTAGAGATCCCCAAGCAAACCGTAATGCCCAGACCTGTCAGAAAGTGACATTCTTCCCTGCCCACCTCACTAGCCTTCCTCAAGCAGACAGTTGATTGAGATGTTTTAGTTTTTATTATACCTTTCCTTTTTTTTCTTTTTTCTTTTCTTTTTTTTTTTTTTTTTTTGCAGATTTTGGCTGGGGCTGGGTTTGAACCACCACCTCTGGCATATGGGGCTGGCACCCTACTCACTGAGCCACAGGCACGGCCCAAATATTCTTTTTTTTTTTTTGCAGTTTTTGGCCAGGGCCGGGTTTGAACCCACCATCTCCGGTATATGGGGCTGGCACCCTACTCCTTGCGCCACAAATGCCTTTTCTTTTTCTTAATTGAAATAATAAAGCAATGTGAATACGAAAAAAAAAAAAAAAGAAAGTGACATTCTTTACTCATAGCACATCAGGAAATGGTATTGGTGAGGTATCTGACTAGTCTTTTCAACAGGCTTTTTTTATTGGCCTTATAAAGTCAACCATGATTCTTTAACATAGTCTGGCCACCTCTGAAAATGCTATTCTAGTCAAAGCCTTGGTAAACTAACCAGTGTCTTTTATCGTATCCTATAGAATAAAACAGATTCTTATTGAACTTTTGCAAATAACTGTATTATCAGAAATTAAGAATACTGGCTCAGTGCCTGTGGCTCAACGGGCTAAGGCGCCAGCCACGTACACCTGAACTGGTGGGTTCAAATCCAGGCTGGGCCCGCCAAACAATGGTGGCTGCAACCAAAAAATGGCCGGGCACTGTGGCGGGCGTCTGTAGTCCCAGCTACTTGGGAGGTGGAGGCCGGAGACTCGCTTGAGCCCAGGAATTGGAGGTTACTGTGAGCTGTGATGCCATAGCACTATCTCCAGGGTGACAGCTTGAGGCTCTGTCCACCCCCACAAAAAAAAAAAGAAATTAAGAATACTTACAAATGGTTTTCAAATCCTAGAGAAATCAAGGAAAGAGAAAAAAATAAATGATTCAAATTTTGCTCATAAGCACATACATTGCCGAAAGCTACAAATAGCTCAAAAGTCAGGTTTTCTTGACTTCTGAAAAACAGAACATGGAAAGAATCAGCAATGTTTCAAACAAAAAATCATAACAAATGAGCTTGGTTCAATGTAACTGATTTCTGCTCTGTTTGAAGTTAGGTTAGCAATACTCATGGACATGTTAGCTTTTTAATTAAAGTCCTAGAAATTTGCTTTTAGCCTGATGGTATTTAATTTTCAAAGTCACCAGAAATTTGCATTCAGGAGAATTTTCCAGCCTTCTCTGCTATTCCCCTTGAAGGAAAAACTTTGGACTCAGCCAGTTACAAAAAACATTTTCTGAGATGAATTAAAATTATTACTGACAACATACACTAAGACAGACCAATATTTTAAAATATTGGAACATACATATAAACCTAATCCACATAAAATATTGGTGACATATACATATTTCACAATATTTCCTGTACATTTTTAATATACCAAATAAGTCTAATCTGTCTTTCTCAGTCTTTCTGTGATCTTCATATTTCAAAATGACCAAATTTAGAGTTTTTATTATAGAAGGTATATCAAATATCATTAAAACATTTGTTCAGACAAGATTACAAGCAAGATTCTAAAGGCAATACATAGTTAACTGGATCGCATGCAAATTCCTTCATAAATTTTATGAACTTTATTTAACCTGTACATACAATCTATAAACATTCTAAACCCCCTTTCATTTTTGCCCTGCCTTTCATTTTCTTAAATAACTATTCTGTTTCCAGACAAAATTTACCACACAAGATTCCTTTCTTATACAATGACATTTTGCTTTCTGCCTAATTTCTCTTACTCTCAAAAATACCACTTTTCACAAAACAGGATCACAGTTTTCTATGAATTAATTATTCCCTTGGCTAAACTGATATTTGCAAGGTTTTAAAGGCAAGAATCTTATTCTTTGATGAAGACTCAGTTTCCCAAAGAATTTTAACAACCGAATCATTACATTTTCAAATGAGAGACCTTTTTTTTTTTAAATTTTTGGGGATTCATTGAGGGTACAAGAAACCATGTTACACTGATTGCATTTGTTGGGTAAAGTCCCTCTTACAATTGTGTTTTGCTCCCAAAAGGTGTGGCACACACCAAGATCCCACTCCCCTCACTCCTTCCCTCTCTCTGCTCTTCCTTCCCCCACCCCTCCCTCATTCTTTCTCTGCTCTCCCTTTTCTCACCTCCACCGTGTCATAAATTATCATTAATTGTCCTCATATTAAAATTGAGTACATGGGATTCATGCTTCTCCATTCTTGTGATGCTTTACTAAGAATAATGTGTTCCACTTCCATCCAGGTTAATACAAAGGCTGTAAAGTCTCAATGTTTTTAATGACTGAATAGTATTCCATAGTGTACATATACCACAGCTTGTTAATCCATTCCTGGATTGGTGTGTATTTAGACTGTTTCCACATTTTGAGCTATAATAAATAGTCTAGTGCAAGTGTCCTTATGATAAAAGGATTTTTTTCCTTCTGGGTAGATGCCTAGTAATGGGATTGCAGGATCAAATGAGAGGTCTAGCTTGAGTTCTTTGAGAGTTCTCCATACTTCCTTCCAAGAAGGTTGTATCAGTTTGCAGTCCCACCAGCAGTGTAAAAGTGTTCCCTTCTCTCCACATCCACAGAAATCTATTTCTTCTTGGTTAAGTCTAGGGAGAAAGTGTTATTCCAGGTATTGATCCATTTCCTCCACATTGTCAAATTTCTGGGCATAGTTTCTTGTAGTATTCAGAGACAATCTCTTATACCTCGGTGGCATCTGTTTTTTATTTCCCCTTTATCTTTTTTTTTTTTAAGAGACAGAGTCACAGCTCACAGCAACCTCTAGCTCTTGGGCTTAGGTGATTCTCCTGCCTCAGCCTCCTGAGTAACTGGGACTACAGGCACCTGCCACAATGCCCAGCCATTTTTTTGTTGCCATTTGGCTGGGGGTTCGAACCCGCTACCCTCGGTACATGGGGCTGGTGCCCTACTCACTGACCCACAGGTGCTGCCCCCCCCTTATCATTTCTGATTGAGGTTATTAGAGATTTTACTTTTCTGTTTCTAGTTAATCTGGCCAAAGGTTTATTGATTTTATTTATTTTTTTGAAGAACCAGCTTTTTGTTTCATTGATTTTCTGAATGATTCTTTTGTTTTCAATTTTATTAATCTCTGATTTAATTTTCATTATTTTCTTCTGTTGGGTTTTGGATTATATTATTCTTTTTCCATTTCCATAAGATGGCTCATGAGTTTGTTGATGTGCTATCTTTCTGCTTTTTGTACATAGGCATCTAATGTAATAAATTTCCCTCTTAAGACTGCTTTTGCTGTATCTCACAGGTTTTGGTAACTTGTAGCTTCATTGTTATGTTTGAAGAATTTGACTATTTCCTTCTTTATCTCTTCCTGGGAGACATCTATCTCCTAATCATTTAGCATAAGCAGTAGGTGTGTGACCTGTGGATGGATTGTCATCCTCTTTGGGTCTCAGGTTCACCATCCATAAAACGAAGGGGCTGAGCCTGAGGACCTTTATAGTTTTAAGGAGAAACAACATAGAGGAGAGTGGAAAACAGAAAATAAGAGGTGGGATGTGAAAGGTAACAGGAGAAAAATAAAGAAAAAAAGAGAAAAGGGTGAACAGAACAAAGTGAACATACCCATTTAATTCTGTTCTCTCCTAAAACTCCCTAAAATGATCTAGATAATAAATGAGGAGAAAACAATAAAATTTTGGAAGCTGGAAAGCAGACTATAAAGGCAATTGATTTCGGAGACCCAAGAAAGATGCATACCTCAAACAGGAATGTAGAATGAGAGCCATGTCATTTCATCTTATAAGATCATCTATTATAGAATAACTAAGACTTGGCAGAGAAGGGGCCCTCTGAAGGTGAGTGTGAAGGGAGATCTACATAGAGTGGGACCGATTGTGGTCTGGTAAGAAATAGGATTTCCAGGTCTCATGATGTGACTCTTCTACTGAAACAACTAAAAATGCAGGAAAACTCAAGAGGGATAAGAAGAGTAATAAAAATAAGACAATTGTCTATGAAAGGACACAAGACTGTCCATAATAGTTTATGTCCTAACCTAGAACCAATCCAAATGTCCATCAACAAGAGAAGAGATGTACAAATTGTGATATAGTCTTGCACTGTACAATGGCATTTTAGTCAGCGGTGGTCCTATAAAATTATAATGGAGCTGAAAAATTCCTATTGCCTAGTGACAACGCAGCCATGGTAAAGTCATAGCTCAACACATTACTCATTTGGTGATGCTAATCTAAATAAACCTACTTTACTACCAGGTGTATAAAAGCATAGTACCTACAACTATGTATAGTACATAATACTTGATAATGACATATTAACTGGTTTTATGTATTTATTTACCATGCCACATTTCTTATTGCTATTTAAGACTGTACTCCTACTTTTTTTTTTTTTTTTTTTTTAAGGTTAACTCTAAAACAGCCTTAGGTACTTTAGGAGGTGTTAGAGAAGAAGGCATTGTTATCACAGGAGATGACAGCTCCATGCATGTTATTGTCCCTGAAGACCTTCCAGTGGGACAAGATGTGGAGGTGAAGATGGTGATACTGATGCTCCTGACCTAATGTGTGTATTTGTGTCTTAGTTTTTAAAAAAAGTTTAAAAAGAAAAGATAATAAAAAAACAGAATAAAGACATAAAGAAAAAATATTTTTTGTTTAGCTATATGATCTGTCTGTATTTTAAGCTAAATGTTATTACAAAAGAGTCGAAAAATTAAAAAAGTACACAGCAAAAGAGTTATAGTAGACTTAGGTAAATTAATTGTTGAAGAAAAAATTTAAAAATATATGTAGTATAGCCAAGGATACAGTGGTTATAAAGTCTACATGTGTGTACAGTAATGTCCTGTTGCCTTTACTCACTCACCAGCTCACCCAGAGCAACTTCTAGTCCTATAAGCTCCATTCATAGTAAGGGCCTTATGCAGGTGTACCATTTTTTATCCTTTTTTTTTTTTTTTTTTTTTGGAGACAGAGCCTCAAGCTGTCACCCTAGGTAGAGTGCCGTGGCATCAAAGCTCACAGCAACCTCCAATTCCTGGGCTCATGCGAGTCTCCTGCCCCGCCTCCCAAGTAGCTGGGATTACAGGCGCCCGCCACAACGCCTGGCCATTTTTTGGTTACAGCCGTCATTGTTGTTTGGTGTGCCCGGGCTGGATTCGAACCCGCCAGCTCAGGTGTACATGGCTGGCGCCTTAGCCTGTTGAGCCACAGGCGCTGAGCCCCATTTTTTATCTTTTATGCCATATTTTTACTGTTACTTTTAAATTGGTTAGATACCTAAATATTTACCATTATGTTGCTATTGCCTACAGTGTCCAGTACAAGAACATACTGTACAGGTTCATAGTCTTGGAGCAACAGGCTATACCACACAGCCTAGGTGTGTAGCAGGCTACACCATCTACGTCTGAAGAAGTACATTCTATGATGTTTGAAAAATGATGAAACTGCCCAAACACATCTCTCAGAATGTGTTCCCATTGGTATGTGACACATAATTGTATATTTATTTGATGCTCTATCACTTGGCACTAAAAACGAATGAACTACTGATAGATACAACAACATGGTTGCTTCTCAAAAACATTATTTTGAATGAAAGAAACTGGTTATAGAAGAGTACATATAGTATGATTCATTTATATTAAGTTCAAGAAAAGGAAAATCTAATTTATGATAAAATAATGGTGGAAATAAAGACTGTAAGGATGCAGGAGGAAACTTTTGGGGGTGACAAAAATGTCTTCTGTCTTGATTAGAGTTACATGGGTGCTTACATTTATAAAAACTCATCAAATTGTACACTTAACGGCTCGGCGCCTGTGGCTCAGTGGGCTAAGGCGCCAGCCATGTAAACATGAGCTAGCGGGTTCGAATCCAGCCTGGGCCCGCCAACCAACAATGACGGCTGCAACCCAAACAAAAAAATAGCCGGGCGTTGTGGCGGGCGCCTGTAGTCCCAGCTACTTGGGAGGCAGAGGCAGGAGACTCGCTTGAGCCCAGGAATTGGAGGTTGCCGTGAGCTGTAATGCCATGA